>JAIUJO010001503.1:147500-157032 GCA_023846275.1 Vanilla planifolia
GGAAGAAGAAGGAGAAGAAGAAGGAAAAGAAGAAGAGGGAGAAGAAGAAGAAGAAGAAGAAGAAGTCGAAGAAATGCATGAAGAAGCAGAAGAATGACAAGGAGAAGAGGATAACGATGAAGCAGATGAAGAAAAAGAAGAAAGAGAAAAGAAGGTAAAGAAAACGAAAAAGAAAAAGAAGTAAAATAAGAAAAAGCAAGAGATGAATAAGTAGAAAAAGTAGAATAAAAAGGGGGAGGAGGAGGAGAGGAAGAAGAAGAAGTAGAAGAAGAAGTATTAGTAGTAGTAGAAGAAGATGAAGAAGATAAGTAAGAAGAAGAAAATGAAGAGGAAGAAGAGTAAAAGAAGAAGTAGAAGAAAAGGAGAAGAAGAAGAAGAAGCTAAAGAAGATGAAGAAGGGGAAAAGGAAGAAGAAGATGAAAAAGAAGAAGAAGAAGAAGAAGAAGTAGAAGAAAAAGAAGAAGAAGAAGAGGAAGAAGAAGGTGAGAGGCAATAAAAGAAGAAGAAGAAGAAGAAGAAAAAGAAGAAGAAGAAGACGATGATGAAGAGGAGGAAGAAGGGGAAGTATAAGATGATGAAGAAGAATAAGAAGATGACGATGATGAACAAGAAGAAGAAGATAAAGTAGAAGAAGAAGAAAAAAAGAAGAAGAGAAAGAAGGTAAAGAAGAGGGAAAAGAAGAAGAAGAAGAAGAAGAAGAAGACAAAAATAAAGAAGAAGGAGATGAAGAAGAAGAAGAAGAAGAAGAAGAGGAAAAAGAAGAAGAAGAAGAAGAGGAAAAAGAAGAAGAAGAAGAAGAAGAAGAAGAACAAAAAGAAGTGGAAGAAGAAGAAGAAGATGAAGATGAAGAAGAAATAGTAGAGGAAGAAAAAGAAGAAGAATAAGAAGAAGAGGAAGAAAAAGAAGTGGAAGAAGAAGATGAAGAAGAAGAAGAAGAAGAAGAAGTGGAAGAAGAAGAAGAAGAAGAAGAAAGAGATGAAGTAGTTGGATGAGGAGGAGACGAAGAAGGCAAAGAATAAGAAGAAGAAGTAGAAGAAGAGGAAGTAGAATAAGAAGAGGAAGAAGAAGAAGAATAAGAAAAAAGAAAGGCAAGACGGTGAAGAATAAGAAAAATTGGAAGAAGAAGATGAAGAAAGAAAAGAAGCAGATGAAGAAGGAGAAAAGGTGGAAGAATCAGAAGTAGAAGAAGGAGAGGAATAAGAATAAGAAGAAGAAGAAGAAGAGAATGAAGAAGAAGAAGATGAAAAACAAGAAGAATGAGATAAAGAAGAAGAGGATGGCAAAGAAGTAGATGAAGAAGAAAAAGACGGAGAACAAGAATAAGTAGAAGGGAAAGAAGAAGAAGCAGAAGGGAAAGAAGAAGAAGAAGAAGAAGAAGTAGAGCAATAATAAGAAGTAGAACAACAAGTAGAAGAAGAAGAAGAAGAAGAAGAATAAGGCAAAGGAGGAGGAGGAAGAGGAAGAGACAAAAAGAAGAAGAAGAAGTAGTTGAAGTAGTAGTAGGAGAAGAAGAAGAAGAAAATGAAGAGGAAGAAAAAGAAGAAGAAGAGGAAGAAGTAAAAGAAGAGGAGGAAGAAGAAAAAGCAGAAGAAGAGGAAGAAAAAGAAGAAGATGTAGAACCAAAAGAAGAAGAAGAAGAAGAAGAAGAAGAAGAAGAAAAAGCACAAGAAGAAGAAGAAGAGGAAGAAGAAGAGGAAGATGAAGAAGAAGATTAAGATTAAGATGAAGAAGTAAAAGGAGGAGAAGAAGAAAAAGAAAAAGATGAAGATGAGGAAGAAGAAGAAGAAGAAGAAGTAGAAGAAGTGGAAGATGAAGAAGAAGAAGAAATGGAAGAAGAAAAAGAAGAAGTAGAAGAAGTGGAAGATGAAGAAGTAGAAGTAGAGCAAGAAGAAAAAGAAGTGGAAGAGGAGGAGGAACAAGAAGAAGAAGAAGTAGAAGAGGAGGAAGAAGAAGAAGAAGAAGAAGAAGAAGAAAGAGAAGAAGTAGCAGGAGAAGAACAAGAAGGGAAGAAGAAGAGGAAAAATAAGATGAAGAAGAAGAAGATGAATAAGAAGAAGAAGAAGAAGAAGAAGAAGAAAGAGAAGAAGATGAAGAAGAAGAAGAGGAAGAAGAAGAAGAGGAAGAAGTAAAAGAAGAAGAAGAAGAATAATAAGATGTAGAGCAAGAAGACGAAGAAAGAAGAAGATGATGAAGAAGAAGAAGAACAAAAAGAAGTGGAAGAAGAAGAAGAAGAAGAGGAGGAGGAGGAAGAAGAAGAAGAATAAATAGAAGAGGAAGAAAAAGAAGAAGAATAAGAAGAAGATGAGGAAGAAGAAGTGGAAGAAGAAGAAGAAGAAGAAGAAGAAGAGTAAGAAACATAAGAAGATTAAGAAGAAGAAAGAGAAGAAGATTAAGAAGAAGAAGAGGAAGAAGAAGAAGATGATCAAGAAGAAGAAGAAGAAGAAGAAGAAGAAGAAGAAGAAGAAGTAGAAAAAGAAGAAGAAGATGAAGAAGAAGAAGAAGAAGAAAAAGTAGAGCAAGAAAAAGAAGAAAAAGTAGAAGAAGAAGAAGAAGAAGAAGAAGAAGAACTAAAAGAAGTGGAAGAAGAAGTAGAAGAAGAAGAAGTAGAAATAGAAGAGGAAGAAAAAGAAAAAGATTAAGAAGAAGATGGAGAAGAAGAAGTGGAAGAAGAAGAAGATGAAGAAGAAGAAGAAGAAGAAGAAGTCGAAGAAGAAGAAGAAGAAGAAGGAGAAGAAGAAAGAGATGAAGTTTGATGGAGGAGGAGGAGCAGGAGAAGAAGACGAAGAAGAAGCAGAAGAAGAAGAGGAAGAAGAATAAGAAGAGGAAGTAGAAGAAGTGGAAGAAGAAAAAGAAAGAGAAGAAGATGAAGAATAAGAAAAAGAGGAGGAAGAAGAAGGAAAAGGAGCAGATGAAGAAGAAAAAGTGGAAGAAGGAGAAGTAGAAGAATGAGAAGAAGAAGAATGAGAAGAAGAAGAAGAAAAGAGGATGAAGAAGAAGGGTAGAAAAAACTACAAGAATTAGAAGGAGAAGAAGAGGATGACAAAGAAGTAGATGATGAAGAAGAAGAAGGAGAACAAGAAGAAGAAGAAGAGAAAGAAGAAGAAGAAGAAGAAGTAGAGCAACAACAAGAAGTAGAACAAAAATTAGAGGAAGAAGAAGAAGGAGGAGGAGCAGGAGGAGAAAAAAAAGAAGAAGTAGTAGTTATAGTAGTAAAAGAAGAAGAAGAATAAGAAGAAGAAGAAGATGATGAAGAAAAAGTAGAGGAAGAAGAAGAAGAAGTGGAAGAAGTAAAAGAAGAGGAGGAAGAAGAAAAAATAAAACAAGATGAAGAAAAAGAAGAAGATACAGAACAGGAAGAAGGATAAGAAGAAGAAGAAGAAGAAGAAGAGGAAGAAGCAGATGAAGAAGAAGAAGTGGAAGAAGAAGAAGAAGATTAAGATGAAGATGAAGAAGTAGAAGGAGAAGAAGAAGAAGAAGTAGAAGAAGAAGAGGAAGAAGAGGAAGAAGAAGAAGAAGAAGAAGAAGAAGAAGTAGAAGAAGAGGAGGAAGAAAAAGAAGAAGTAGAAGGAGAGGAAGAACAAAAGAAGAAGTAGAAGAAGAGGAGGAAGAAGAAGATGAAGAAGAGGAGGAAGAAGAAGATGAAGAAGAAGAGAAAGAGAAAAAAAAGAAGTAGAAGAAGAGAAAGAGAAGAAGAAGAAGAAGAACTAGAAGAAGAGGAAGAGAAGAAGAAGAGGAAGAGGAAAAAGAAGTAGAAGGAGAAGATTAAGTTTGAGAAGAATAAGATTAAGAAGAACAACAAGAAGAAGTAGAAGAAGAAGGAGAAGAAGAAGGAGAAGAAGTTGTAGATGAAGAAGAAGAAGAAGAAGAGGAAGAAGAAAAAGATGAAGAAGAAGAAAGAAAGAAGATGAATAGGAAGAAGGAGAAAAAGAAGAAGAAGAAGAAGAAGAAGAAGAAGTAGAAGAGGACAAAAAAGAAGTAGAAGAAGAAGAAGTGGATGAAGAAGAACACAATGAAGAATTAGAAAAATGAGAAGGAGAAGAAGATGAATAGAAGAAGCTGACGAAGAAAAATATGAAGAAAAGTGGAAGAAGAAGAACCAGAAGTTGAACAAAAAGAGGTATAATAATTATTATTATAATAATAATAATCTGAAGAAGATGAAAAAGAAGAAGAAAAAGAAGAAAAGAAGAGGAAGAAGAAGAAGAAGAAGAACAACAAGAATATGAAAACAAAGAAGAAGAAGAAGAAGAAGAAGACAAAGACAAAAAAGAAGAATAATAACAAGAAGAAGAAGAAAAAGAGGAAGATGATGAAGAAGAACAAGAAGAAGAATAGGAAGAAGCAAAAGAAGAAGCAAAAGAAGAAGCAGAAGAAGAAGAAGAATAAAAAAAAGACTAAGAAGAAGTAGAAGAAGAAGAAGAGGAAGAGGAAGAAGAAAAATGAAAAGAAGAAGAAGAAAAAATAATAGAAGTAGAAGATTAAGAAGAAGAAGAAGAAGAAGAAGAGAAATAATTTTAAGATGAATAATATGATAAAGTAGAAGAAGAAGAGGTAGAAGAATTAAAAGAAGAAGTAGAAGAAGAAGAAAAGAAGAAGAAGAAGAAGAAGAAGAAGAAGAAGAAGGAGAACAAGAAGAAGAATAAAAAAGGTTGGAGGGGGTAATAGAAGAAGAACAAGAAGAAGAAGAAGTAGAACAAGAACAAGAACAAGATGTAGAAGAAGAAGAAGAAGAAGAAGAAGAAGAAGTGGAAAAAGAAGTAGAAGAAGAAAAGGAAGAAGAAGATGAAGAAGAAGAAAAGGAAGAAGAAGAAGAAAAGAAGAAGAAGAAGAAGAAGAAGAAGAAGAGGAAGAAGAAGAAGAAGACAAAGAAAAAAAAGAAGAAGAAGTAAAAGAAGAAGAAGAAGAAGAAGAAGAAGCAAAAGTAGAACGAAGAAGAAGAAGAAGATGAAAAAGAAGAAGAAGAAGAAGAAAAAGAAGAAGGAGAATAGGAAGAAGAAGAAGAAGAGGAAGAAGAAGAAGTAGAAGAAGAACAAGAACAAGAACAAGAAAAAAAAAGCAGTTGAAGATGACTAAGTAGAAGAAGAAGAAGCAGAAGAAGAAGACGAAGAAGAGGTGGAAGAAGATGAAGTAGAAGTAGAGGAGGAGGAAGAAGAAGAAGAAGAAGAAGAAGACAAAGAAGAAAAATAAGAAATAGAAGAAAGGGAAGAAGAAGAAGAAGAAGAGGAGGAGAAAGAGGAGGAAGAAGAAGAAGGGGACGATGAAGTATAAGAAAAAGAAGTAGTAGAAGAAGAAGAAGACGATGAAGAAAGAAGAAGTAGAAGTAGAAGAAGAAGGAGAAGAAGTAGAAGAAGAAGATCAAGTAGAAGAAAAAGTAGAAGAAAAAGAAGAAGAAGATATAGAAGAAAACTAAGGAGCTGAAGAAGAAGAAGAAGATGATGAAAAAAAAGAAGAACAAGTAGAAGTGGTACAATAAGAAGTGGAAGGAGGAAGAGAAGAAGAAGAATAAGAAGAAGAAGAAGAAGAAGAAAAGAAATAACAGTAAGAAGAGGAAAAAGAGAAGAAGAAGAAGAAGTTGTAGTTGTAGAAGTAGAAGAAGAATAAGAAGGAGAACAAGGAGATTAAGAAGAAGAAGAAGACATTGAAGAGGAAGAAGAGGAAAAGGAAGAAGAAGAAGAAGAAGAAAAGGAAGAAGAGATAGAAGAGGAGCAAAAGAAGAAGAAGAAAGAAAAGAAGAAGAAGAAGTAGATTTAGATGTAGTAGTAGAAGAAGAATAAGAAGAAGAACAAGGAGATGAAGAAGAAGAGGAAGAAAATAATGAAGAGGAAGAAGAGGAAAAGGAAGAAGAAGAAGAAGAACAAGAATAAGAAGAAGAAGAAGAAGGAAATGAAGAGATGGAGAAGAAGAAGAAGAAGAAGAAGAAGAAGAAAAAGAACAAGAAGGAGAAGCAGAAGAAGATGAAGAATAAGACAAAAAGGAAGAAGAAGAAGAAGAAGAAGAAGAAGAAGAAGAAAAAGAACAAGAAGGAGAAGCAGAAGAAGATGAAGAATAAGACAAAAAGGAAGAAGAAGAAGAACAACAAGAAGAAGAGTGAGAGATAGAACAAGGAGAAGAAGAAGATGAAGACGTAGAGTAACAGGAAGTAGATGAAAAAGAAGAATGACATAGAGAAGGGGAAGATGCTGAAAAGCAGAATTTGAAAGAGAAGAAGAATAAGAAGAAGTGGAAGAAGGAGGAGAAGAAGAAGAAGGAGGAGGAGGAGGAGGAGAAGAAGAAGAAAAAGAAGAAGACGATGAAGAAGAAGAAGAAGAAGAAGGAGCAAAAGAAGAACAAGAAGAAGTAGATGATGAATAAGATGATGAAGATGATGAAGAAGAAGAAGAAGAAAAAGAAGTAGCACTTGTAGTAGTAAAAGATGAATAAGAAGGAGAACAAGGAGATGAAGAAGAAGAGGAAGAAGAGGAAGAGGAAGAAGAAGAAGAAGAAGGACAAGAATAAGAAGAAGAAGAAGAAGGAAATGAAGAAGGAGAAGAAGTAGAAGAAGAAGAAAGAGAAGCAAAAGAAGATGAAGAAGAATAAGACAAATAGGAAGAAGAAGAAAAAGAAGAAGAAGAAGGAGAGATAGAACAAGGAGAAGAAGAAGAAGAAGACATAGATTTAGAGGAAGTAGATAAAGAAGAAGAATGACAGGGAGAAGGGGAAGATGATGAAAAGCAGAATTAGAAAGGGAAGAACAATAAGAAGAAGAGGAAGAAGGAGAAGAAGAAGAAAAAGAAGAAGAAGAAGAAGGTGATGATGAAGAAGAAGAAGATGATGATGAAGAAGAAGAAGAATAAGTAGTAGAAGAAGAAAAGGTAGAAGAAGAATTAGTAGAAGAAGAAGATGATGAAGATCAAGAGAAGAAGAAGAAGAAAATGAAGAAGAAGAAGAAGAAGATGAAGAAGAAGAAGAAGAAGAAGACAAATAAAGAAGAATTAAAAAGAAGAAGAAGAAGAAGAAGAAGAAGAAAAAGAAAAATAAGAAGATTAAAAAAAGAAGAAGAAGAAGAAGAAGAGGAAGAAGAAGAAGAAGAAGAAGAAGAACAAATAGAAATAGGAGAAGAAGTTGTAGAAGAAAAGAAGAAGAAGAATATGGGGAAGAAGAAGAAGAAGAAATATAGGAAAAAGAAGAAGAAGAAGAAGAAGAAAAAGAAAAAGAAGTAGAAGAAGAAGAAGAAGAAGAAGAAGAAGAAGAAGAAAAAGAAGAAGAGGAAGAGGAAGAAGGAGAAAGAGAACAAAGTGAGGGAGAAGAAGATGAAGAAGAAGAAGAACAGGAAGAAGAAGAAGAAGAAGAAGAACAAGAGCAAGAAAAAGAAGAAGAAGAGGAAGAAAAAGAAGAAGGAGAAGAAGGAGAAACAGAAGGGGAAAAAGCTGAAGATGATGAAGAAGAAGAGCATGAAGAACAAGAAGAATGAAAAGGAATAATAAGTAGAAAAAAGAATAAAAAGATGAACAAGAATAAGAAGAAGATGAAGAAGCAGAAAAAGAAGATGAAGAAGGAGTTGTAGTAGAAGAAGAAGAAAAGAACAAGAAGAAGAAGAAGAAGAAGAAGATGTAGAAGAAGAAGAAGAAGAAGAGGAAGAAGAAAAAGAAGAAGAAGAAGAATACGAACAAGAAGATGAAAAAGTAGAAGAAGAAGAAGCAGAAGAGGAAGAAGTAAAAGAAGAAAAACAAGAAGAAGAAGATTAAGAAGAAGAAGAAGAAGAAGAAGAGGAAGAAGTAGTAGAAGAAGAAGATGAAGGAGAAGAAGAAGACAAAGATGAAGTAGAAGAAGAAGAAGAAGGTGAAGAAGAGGTAAAAAAGAAGTAGAAGAAGAAGAAGAAAAAGAAGTAAAAAAGAATAGGAAGAAGTAATAGAAGAAGTAGTAGAAGAAGAAGAATAGGAAGAAGAAGAAGAAAAAAAGTTCGAGAATAAGGAGGTGGAGGAGGAGAAGTAGAAGAAGAAGAAGAAGAAAAGGAAGAAGAGATAGAAGAGGAACAAAAAGAAGAAGAAGAAGAATAAGAAGAAGAAGTAGTTGTTGTAGTAGAAGAAGAAGAAGTAAGAGAATAAGGAGATGAAGAAGAAGAGGAAGAAGACAATGAAGAGGAAGAAGAAAAAGAAGTGAGGAAGAACAAGGATAACAAAAAGAAGAAGAAGAAGAAGAAGAACAAGAACAAGAAAATGAAGAAGAAGAAGAAGAGAAAAGAAGAAGAAGAAGAGGAAAACAAAGAAGAAGGACAAGAAGAAGAAGAAGAAGAAGAATAAGAAGAATAAGAAGTGGAAGAAGAAGAAGAAGAAGAGAAAGAGGAAGAAGGAGAAAAGAACAAGAAGAAGTAGTAGAAGATGAAGAAGAAGAAGAAGAGGTAGTAGTAGAAGAAGAAGAAGAAGAAGAAGAAGGAGAAGAAGAAGAACAAGAAAAAGCAGAAGAAGAAGATGAAGAAGTACAAGAAGAAGAAAAATAAGATGACAAAGAAGAGGAGGATGAAGAAAAAGAGTGTGAAGAACTAGAAGAATGAGAAGGAATAAGAAGTAGAAAAAAAATAAAAAAAAGAATAAGAAATAGAATAAGAATAAGAAGAAGAAGATGAAGAAGAAGAAGAAAAAGAAAAAGAAGAAGGAGAAGAAAAAGAAGAAGCAGTAGAAGAAGAAGAAGAAAAACAAGAAGAAGAAGAAGAAGAAGAAGAAAAGAAGATGAAGAAGAGGAAGAAGAATAAGAAGAAGAAGATGATGATGAAGAAGAAGAAGATTAAGAAGAAGAAGAAGAAGAGGAGGAAGAAGAAGAAGAAGAAATAGACGAAGAAGAAGAAGAGGAAGACGAAGATGAAATAGAAGAAGAAGAAGAAGAAGAAGGCGATGAAGAGGTAGAATAAGAAGTAGAAGGAGAAGAAGAAGAAGAAGAAGAAGAAGAAGAAGAAAAGAAGAAAAATAAGATGTAATAGAAGAAGAAGAAGAAGAAAAAGAACAAGATTAAGAAAAAGAAGAAAAGCAAAAGAGGAAGAAGAAGAAGAAGAAGAAGATAAGGAAAATGAATAACGAAAGGATGTAGGACGAGTAAAAGAAGAAGAAGAAGAAGTTGAAGAAGAGGAAGAAGAGGAGTAAGAAGAAGAAGAAGAAGAAGAGGGGAAGAAGAAGAAGAAGAGGAAGAAGAAGAAGAAGAAGTGGAAGAAGAAGAAAATGAAGAGGAACAAGTGGACGAAGAAGAAGAAAAAGAAAAAGAAGAAGAAGAGGAATTTGAAGAAGAAGACGAAGAAGAAGAAGATGAAGACAAAAGAGAAGAAGAAGAAGAAGGAAAAGAAGAAGTAGAAGAGGTAGATGGAGGTGACAATGATGAGGATGACGAAGAAGAAGAAGAAGAAAGAACAAGAGGAAAAAGAAGAAAGGAAGAAGAGGATGAAGACGAAGAAGAAGATGATGAAGAAGAAGAAGAAGAACAGAATGAAAAGAAAAAGATCAAGAAAATGAAGAAGAAGGAGATGAAGAAGAAGAAACAAAGAGGAAGAAGAAGAAGAAGGAAGAAG
>JAIUJO010001246.1:0-157002 GCA_023846275.1 Vanilla planifolia
ATGTGCATAGATACATGTGTGCGTACTTGTGCACGCATGCACATATGCGTGTGTAGGTGCATGAGTGTGAATGTTCATGTGTGTGGGTGTGTGTGCACAAGTGAGTGAGAGTGGACATGAATGCATGTGTGTACATTCATGTGTGTGTGCATATTATTGGGCATGATTGTACATTTGTCTCTGCATGGGTATCCATTTGTGTGTGTGCATGCAAGTGTGCATGCATTTCTACACATGAGTGTTTGTGTGCATATGTTTGCATGTGTGTAGCGTGAGTGTGCATGTGCATGTGTTCATACTTGTGTGTGCGCATCCATATGTGAGTAAAGTGATTGTATTTATGTGGCTGTGCTCTTATGTCTTTACTTATTTGTTTGTCCATGTATAAGTGTGGGAGTGAGTGAGTGTGTGTAAGCACATATTTGTGTGCACATGTGAGTGCGTGCATGTGTATGCTAGTGCATGCTTGTGTGTATGTTCTAGTATATGTGCATGAGTCTATGTAGATAGGCGTGTGCATGCATATGGGTGTGTGTGTCTACATGTGTATGTGCTCTGTGTGTGTGGTGCTCATATGTGTGTATCTGTGTATGTAGATATGTGTAAGTGTGAGTTTGTGTGCATGCTAGGGTGTGTGTATTTGTGTATGTTTTTCTATGTTTGGGTGTGTGTGACTATATGAGGGTATAAGTGTGTGTTGCGATTGTGTGAGTGTATGCATGCATGAGTTTGTGTGTGCTTCTATGAGTTCGTGGGTGTGTGTGTGCATGCATGTGCCTATGCGATGTGTGTATATGCATGGATGTCTATTTGTGCTTGTGCACATGTGTGATTGAGTGTATGTGTTTGCATGTGTGTATGTATGTACCACATGTCTATGTTTGTATGTGTGCATGTGTGGTTATGTAAGTGAATGTCCATGTGAGTTTGTGGACGTGTGTGTCTATTTTTTTGTGTTCATGCATATGTATGGATGTGTATGTCTGTGTATGTGTGCATATGTATGCAAGTGTGTATATCCTCATGTGTGTGTGTGCACTAGTTTGAGTGTGCATACATACATGCATGTGTCTGTTTGTATGCACATGCAGGCACATGTGCATGTGTTTGTGTGATTGTGCATGTGTGTGCATGCCTTTGTCTGTATACCTATGAGCATTTGTGTGTGTAATGGGTGGCATATGTGTGTATGTTAATTCATGCATGTGTGTGTATTTGTATGTGTATTTGTGTAGTCATTTGTGTGCTTGTGCATTTTCATGTGTATGCAAGCATATGTTCGGGTGAGTGTGTTCATGCATGTGTGTCTTTGAACATTGTGTAAGTGTTTGTGTGTGTATACAAATGTGTGTGCATGTGATTGTGCTCGTGTCTGCCTAGGTTTATGCATGTTAGTGCGTGTGTGTGTGATCATGAGAATGCATGTATATGCATGTGTTTATTTTTGTACATCTATTCATGTGAGTGTTTGCCCATGCATTTGTGTGCATGGGTACAGGTTTGTCTATTCATGTGTGCGTGTGCACATAAGTGTGCATGCATGTTTGTATGTGTGTGTTTTTGTGTGTGTGCATGTGGGCTTTGTTGTGTTTGTGTGCATGTGTAAGAGAGTGCATTTGTGTGTGTTTTTCCTTGTGTGTGTATCTATGTGTGTTTATGTTTGTGCATGCATGTGTGCATATGCATATGCATATGTGTGGGTGTCTATGTGTATTTTTTGATGTGTTTTTTCATGTGTGTGCTAGTGTATTCTCACCTTTGCACATGTGTGTACTTCCTTATGAATGTGAATTAGTGGGTGTACGAATATGTGTATGTGCGTGTTGTGCATTCTTGTGCTTATGTGCATGTGTATGTCATAAATGTGTGTGTGTATATCTGTGCGACTGTGTGCATGTGTTGTGTGTGTGTTTGTGCATGTGTGTGTATGCTTCGGGTCAGGAAATAGTCGAAACCAAATCTAATCGAGCCCATTAAATCTAATGATGAATTCTTGAATAGAATGGGGTAAGACAACGGGTGAAGTCAGGTAGCACTCGAACTAAGTAATGTATTAGTTGACACGTATAATCCTGTATGTTATGAGTATGCCAAGTGGTTGAATTCTCGAGCACACAAAGGGGGAGCTAGCCCAAATTAAGCTTTGAATATTGCTCTTATGCAAAAAAATTATGAAATCCAAATGCTTATCTTTCTTGGTATTGTAGGATTAAATCCATTGTGCCTATCTGCATCCAAAATTGGGAAACACCAGCACCATCTAATCATATATTTTCATGATTGCATACTAGAGCTCTCCTCTACTTCATTTAACATTGGATCTCATGATTTGTATGACCATCATTCAAATCCAATGAGCCAAGTCCATCCTTCCTAATGGTTAATTATTTAGTCATTGCATTAGCTATTTTAAAAAATATATTTTGACATATTTGGAAAAACTTTTAAAGTTATTTGGCAACAATTTTTCAAATACCTTTCTACACATTCTCACACCTACAATAAAATTTTTTTAATAAATAAATAACCATTATAAAATCCCTAATAGAATAACTAATGAGCTTGAATGAAACTTTGAGATCTCAACAAAGCATTGCTTAATAATCTATTGGCATAAATTCTATCATTAGTAACTAAACCTCCTTCTAAAATCATCAAAATTTTCCAAGAAATCCTTGTAGGTCTAAAATTTTAAATTCTCATTTCTCTTCTTATATTTTAGCTCATTGTAGCTTGTTTCATTAATCTACAAGTATAAGAAGGTATATAAATTTATTGAATTTTTTTAAACTTGTTGTAATTTCCTTTTTTATTAAGTTTGGTGGCTTGACATTTGTAAAAATTCAAGTTTGATTTAATCTCATTAAAAAACAAAGTTAGGATTGAACTCATAAATGCCTAGGTTATGGTTAAACTAGTAAACATTAGTAGGTTGGAGAAGAACTGTAAGAAAAAATCTCAAATTGTAACCTTTTATTAATGATGTTTTTTCTTGATCTCCATTGGGGGATCTATAGGTTCTAATTTGAACTGAATCATCTAAAAATTCTTCTATCTCATTTTAATTTTTGTCTTCATTTTTCTTTATTATTTTTAAAAATAATATATATATATAGTCAAGATTTTTTAAATATAAAATTAGTTTTGAGAAATGAATACTTTTAAAAATAAAAAAATTATTTCTATATATTTAATTAACCCCCTCTTATGAGATTCGTACATTTGTTTTCATTTCAATTAGTATTAGTCGAAGTTTACTACAAAAAGTGTGTAAAATCACTTGGATGATCCATCATGTCCTTTTTAATTATTTTGTTTAGGTTTCTTAATTATCATTTTCATTTCATACTAATTTGAATCTCTCTTTTATCATTTTTGCATGCTCTCAAAAATACTTGTTTGTTAATTACTTCTTAATTTTTTAATATCTTCATTCATTATTAATATTATTATGACTCTTGATAAAGGATCTTCCTCAGTGTATCAACCATTATTCAGGAGTGAGTTTTATCTATATTAAAAAAATTCATTTAAAATTTTTGTTCTTTCAATTGATTTAGAACTTTAGAAAGTACTTACTAGATCATATGATTTAAATAGAGGTATGAATAAATAAAATCAAGTCTTTTAGTGAATTTAGTAGTGATTAGCGAATAATGACATAACTTAATACAGGAGTACTAAAGTACTTTCTTTATAGTATGTCTCTAATTGAATTTAATCAAGTTATAAATTTTTATACAACACATAAAATATGGGAAGAAAATTAAAAATTACTTATGAAGAACTTCGCAAGTAACAGAAATTAAATTAAATATTCTTACACATGATTATAAGCTATACAAAGTAGATTCAAGAGAAATTACAAATAAGATGTTTATTCTAATCACTAATATTACTAATGGATTAACAAATCTTGGAAAAGTACTTTCTAATACAAATCTGGTAATAATGGTACTAAGGATTCTACCCAAAGATTATGATCCTCTTATTATGATAATAAAGAAAATCAAAGAAAGAAATAAGGTCTATTGGATGAACTACTTGTAAAATTATTAACAACAAAAATTGAGATGAATAGAAGAGTTGAAGAGGAGGATTCTATTTGAAAGCCAAAGCATTCAGTAAGAAAAGACAAACCATTGGCATTTAAAGCAAGAAAGGAAGATTTAGATTCAATATCCATCTCTTTTAATGATTTGGAGGAAGAGGTAAATTTTCAGATTAAAAGATTAGCAAAAAATTTGCTAAAAAATTTTGTATATAAGAAAAAAAAGAAAAGAAGGGAGAAGTTAAAGGCACCAAGGTATTATGATTATTGTTAAACAAGTCATATTAGACCAGATTATCCACAACTCACAAATACTAAAAGAAAAGATGAGAAATAGAATATAATAAAGAATAAGAAAGCCTTTCAAGCTACTTGGGGTGCTCTAGAAGGTTCTAACCCTACAACCTCAAATAGTAAGGATGAAGGGATGTTGTGCTTCATGGCAAATGGTGATTGAAGCACATCTAGTAAAAAAGAAGAGAATGAGGTAAGCTCTTACCGTTATGATGTTCGAAAAAATAATTACATAGAATTTATTAGTACTTTGACTTCTTTAATGTGTGTACATTTAACATTTAAAAAGTTTTACAAAGAAAAGATTGATCTTTTAGACAAGAAAATAAAAATGCTTCAATGATTATTGAGAATTATTTTTGAAAGTATAAATTACTAGTTTAAAAATACAAATCTACTTTCTTAAACATGCAAAATTTTCTAATACTTCACATGATGTTTATTTTTCTAAACATAAGGATATGTGTAATTTTAAATACATGCAAAACTTTTCCAATATTACATACTTTTATTATTATAAAAAATGATATACCATCAAGGATTGTAAAATTAAGAAAAACTTTTCTTGTTTAAAATCATGTTTCAAATGAGTAATTAAAATTGATATTATGAATTCTTTTGTAGTGAATATTAATGCCCAATCCAAGCTTGCTTGGGTTCCTAAAGTTAGATAATAAAAACATTAACATAAGTTGTCTCCATAACTGTGATGTGGAGATATGATGTATTGAAAACATTCATAAGTTAGAAATAATATACTTAGAAATTATGTGTACTAGAAAAATATAAACTAAGAAAATAAGAGTTATATTTTATGATTAAGAAGTTAATATTTTCAATTTATACAGAAATAGGTAAAGAAAAAAAATGAAGATTTAGCTCTTGGGTGTTGGATAGTAGATGCTCATGACATATGACTAGACAGAGATCAAAATTTGTATCAATAGAATATTAACCAAATAAATGGGTAACCCTAAGGGACAATTCTAAGAAAAAGATAATTGGAATTAGTAATATAAGTATGCCTAATTTTATACTTTTAAATATTTTCTTAGCTGATGGATTATAACTTAATTTAATTAGTATTAGTCAATTATATGATAATGGTTCTTTTGTTAATTTGGACACTCAATATTACAAAAAATCAAAAGATGATTATGTATTACTTGTTGATAGAAATAAAGTGACACATATATGATTACGTTTGATCAACTTGAAGTTAAAAGAATAGAGTATCTTGTTACACATTTAAATGAGAATAATTTATGGCATAGGAGACTAGGCCATGTAGCTTATTCTATCATAAGGAAAATAAGGAAGTTAAATATAAGTAGAGATCTTCCTAAACCAAGCAAAACTAATTGAAAAATATGTGAATCATGTCAAAAAGGAAAGCAAGTTAAATCTTCCTCTAAATTAAAAGATGGCTTAATTATTAGTAAACCTTTGGAGAGTTTGTTTAGACCACTTTGGGCCCATACAACTCTTGAGTTTAGGTGGAAAGAAATATGGATTTGTGACTATTAATGACCTTTTTAGATATGCTTGTGTTGTACTTCTTAAGAGTAAGGGTGAGACCTTTGAAAATTTTGTTAATTTAATAAAAAAGATAGAAAAACAAACAAATCTCAAATTAATTTATATTTAAAATGATGATAGTAGTGAATTTAAGAATAAGAATTTCTATGAACAAAGGAAAGAGAATAAGACATCAATTTATATGTCCTTATATCCCTCAACAAAATGGGATTGTGGAAAGAAAGAATAAAAACTTCATAGAAATTGGTAGAACAATGTTGGTTAAATACAATCTACCAAAGTATCTTTGGGTGGAGGCAATTAATACAAATTATTATATAATAAATGAAATTAATTTAAGGCCAACACTTAAGAAAACTTCTTATAAATGTTTTACAAATAAGGGGCCAAATGTTAGCTACTTTCATATTTTTTGGGTGTAAATGTACCCTTCTTAATAATAAAAGACTCAACAGGAATAAGTTTGATGAAAAAGTAAGTATACAAATTCTATTTGGATACTCTTTTCATAAGAAAACCTATAGAATTTATAACATAAAAACTCAAAAAGTAAAGGAGATAATGTATGTAATATTTTATGAGTCTATTCAAGAGTTAAATAATAAAAAATTACATGAAGAGATAAAGTCTTTAAAAAACTTAGACTTAAAAGAGGATGAAAAAGATTGAAAGTAAAAATGGAGAAGAGATTAGTCATCAATTACCTAAAGATTGAAAGTATAAAGATTCACAACCAAAAGAATTAATAATAGGAGATATTAATCAAATAGTTAAGACTAGAGCTTCTATGAAAGAAATTAATCATGGTGCATTTGTATCTTTCATAAAACTAGTATCTATAGAAGATTCACTTAAGGATGACTATTGGGTTCATGTAATGAATGAAAAATTAGATGAATTTGAAAGAAACAAATTATGGGAATTAGTTTCTAAGCCTAATGTTTAATAAGTAATTGGAACCAAATGGGTATTCAAAAATAAATTTGAGGAAAATAGAGTGGCCATTAAAAACAAAACTAAACTTTTTACTAAGGGCAAGTTGAATGTATAAATTTTGAGTCATTTGCACCTATAGAAAGATTAAAGTTCATTAAACTTCTCTTAATAAATTCTTGTCATAAAAATTTAAAAATATTTTAAATGGATATAGAAAGTATATTTTTAAAAGAGATAATAAAAGAATATATGAATGTAGAATAAACCACTAATTTTGAGACCCATGCATACGGTGATTATATATATAAGCTTAAGAAGACACTTTATGTGCTTAAGCAAGCTCCCCATGCATGGTATCATAGATTGAATAGTTATCTCATTAATGGTGGTTTTAGGGAAGAAAAAGTTGAAATAATATTATATCTTAAATCCTTAAATGATAATTTATTGCTTGTAAAAGTTTATGTTGAAAAAATGTTTGAAAGAATAAATTAAAATATGTGTAATGAATTTAGCTACTAAATGACACGAGAGTTTGAGATGATTATGATGGGTAAGATGAACTTTTTCTTAGGATTACGAATTAAGTATTTAAAAGATAGGATTTGTATTACTCAAACTAAGTATTTAAAAGAATTATTCAAGAAATTTGGATATAAAATTATGAAACATAGAAAGATTCTAATAAATTAATTAATCCATTTAGAATTAGATAAAATTAGGAAACCTATTAATCAAAAACTTTATGGAGATCTTATTAGAACATTATTATATCTCATAAAAAGTAGATCAGATAAATTTTTTAGTGTTGGCTTATGTACTAGATTCTAATGAAATCCTAAGGAAAGCCATATAAAGATAGTAAAATCAATTTTCAAGCATTTAAAAGGTACAATGAATTTTAGTGTATGATACCATAAAAATATTTTTTTCAGGTGATCTGATAGATTACATAGATTCAAACTTTGTAGATTTTATGGTAAATAGGAAAAGTACCTTAGGTATATGGCAATTCCTAAGAAATATTCTAATTTCATTGTTAAGTAAGAAGCAAAATTGCATATCATTATCAACCACAAAAACCATGTAATAGCCAAGA
Organism: Vanilla planifolia; assembly: GCA_023846275.1. Taxonomy (NCBI): domain Eukaryota; kingdom Viridiplantae; phylum Streptophyta; class Magnoliopsida; order Asparagales; family Orchidaceae; genus Vanilla; species Vanilla planifolia. The sequence goes on from JAIUJO010001246.1 coordinate 7,920, forward strand.
GTTGTGTTGCCCTAGTACTATGGTTAAGATAATAACTTCATGATTATGGTTTATATCTCTCATATATTCCTATTTGAATTATGTGTTCATATATGGGTATGCTTGTGTGTTCATGCATGTGTATGATGTGTGTGTGAGAGAGCATTTGTGCATTGCTATGTTTGTGTATGTGTGTGTGCATGCAAGTCTATACTTGTTTATGTGTTTGTTTGTATGTGCATATCTGTGTGCATGTGCAAGAGTGTGCATCTATACTTATGTGTATAGATGATCATGTGTGAGCACATGTGTGTATGTGCCTATTTGTATTTATCTATGTATGTATGTATGCATATGTTTGTTAGTGTGCATATAGATGTATATGTTCAAGTGCATAAGCATGGTTGTGTCTATGTGTTCGTGTGGGTGCTTTATACAAATGTGTGTGCATTCATGTTTGTATGTGTATGCAAGCATGCGTGTATTTGTGTATGTTTGCATGTGTATAACCATGTTTATGTGGACATGTGTACAGGAGCATATTCATGTGTGTGTGTGTGTATGCATGGGTGGGTCTATGCAAGCATGCTTGCATGCGTGTGCATGTGCATATGTGCATTGTTTTGTGTGTGTTATTGTGTGTTTGTGCTTGTACAATAGTGATTGTGTGTGTGCATGTGCATGCATGTGTATTTGTGTGTATGTTTTATTATTTTTATGCATGTGTATCTATGTATGTATTGTGTTCATGCATGTTTGTGAGTGTGTGGTGCATGTGTGTATGGGTGCATGTGCAATCTATTTTGTATGTATTTGTTTTTGTGTGTGTACATGTGTTTGTGCATGTGTGTGTGTGTGCATTTGTGTGTGCATATGAGTGGATGTGTGGGTGTGCATACATGTGTGTGTGTTTGTGCATATTTGAGTGCTTATGCATGTGCATATGCATGTGCATATGTGTGTGTGCATGTGTGTGAGCATGTGTGTGCCTCTATTTGTTTGTTTATTTGTTCCTTTTTTCGTATATTTGTAAATGTGTGCATGTGCATGTATGATCATGTGTGTGTGCAAGACATGTGTCTACATGGTTGTACATGATGTTTGTGTGCATGTATGCTAGTGTTTGTGCATGTATGTGTGTGCATGCATGCATGTGTATGTGTGTATGCATATGTGCATGCATGTGTATGTGTATAGGTGTGTGTGCATGTGTGTGTGTGTTGTGTGCTTATACGTTTTGTGTTTATGTTTGGAAATGTGCAAGTGTGTGTGTTTGTGCCTGTGTGTGTGTGCATACGAGTGTGTACTTGTGTTTGTATATTTTTGTGCTTGTGTGTGTGTGTGCCAGGGGTGCATGCATGTGTACATGTATTCAACTATGTGAATATAGCTTTGGGCATGCGTGCACGCATTTAATTATGTGTACATATGTCTGGGCAAGTGTGCATGCATGCATCTGCATGGGTACATATACACTTGTGCATGTCTGTATGTGTGTATATCTTTATGCGTGTGCATCTATGTTCTTTGTGTTCATATTTGTAAGTGTATGCATCAATATGCATATGTGTATGCATTATTGCATCTTTGTGTATGTGCACATTTGTACATGCATGCATGTTTAGGTGCATTTGCATCGATGTGCACATGCTTGTCTATGAGTGTGCATGTTTGTGTGTGTGTGTACATGCCTATGTGTAATGTGTGTACAATTCTATGCATGTGAGTGCGTGACCATGTACGTGCATCTATGTGTGCCTGCTTGTGTGTGTGTATATGTGTGTGCATGTGCATGTGTATTAGTGCTATATGCATAAGTGTTCTTTTCTATGTGTGTGTGTGTGCATGTATGTGTGCATGAATGTGTATGGATGTGCATATGTGTGCATGTGTGTGTGCATGTGGATGTGAATTTTTTTGCACATGTGAGCATGCTTCTATGTTTTTGTGTGGGTGTGTATGTGTGTTTCTGCAAGGGTATGTGCTTTTTTATGCAAGTGCATGTGCATGCATTTCTTGTGTATATAATTTTATTAGTGTGTTTGCTAAGATGCACATGTTTGTTTGTTTGTACGTGCATGTTCTTTAGTGGTTGTGTGAATGTGTATATGCATGATTTTGTTCGGGTGTATGTTCGACTATATACATATATTTGTATATTTGTGTTTTTGTGTGGGGATGTATGTGGTTTCTTGCATATGAGTGTAAGTGCATGAGTGTGTGTGTGTGTCCTTCTATTTTTGAGCATGTGTTTTTGTGTGTATACACATGTGTGCATGTGTGTTTGTGTGTGTGACTATAACTATGTGTGTGTGCATGTATGTGTTTTTGTGTGCATGTTTGTACAAACGTGGTTGCATGTGTGTGTGCGAGCAATTATGTGTGCATGTGTGCATGCATGGGTGTGTGATTATGTGTGTTCTCATGTGCATGCCTTTGTCTACGTGTATGGGTATGTGCATGCATGTATGTGCATATGTGCTTGTGTGTGTGTGTGTTTGCATATATGTATGTTTGTTTGTGTGTGTGTGTGCCTATATGTATGTATGTGTGAATGTGTGTCAATTGGCAAATAGACATGTGTATCTTTGTGTGTGTGCATTTGTGTATGTGTGGGTGCATGCATGTGTGTGCATGCGTGTTTTTATGTGCATATGCGTGTGCATGTGTGTTTGTGTATGCTCATGTAAGGTCTGTGTGTGTGTGAGTGTAAGTGTGCTTGTATGTGCATTTATGTATATGTGTTCATATCCATATGTGTGCATGTTTGGTTGTGTCTGTGTGGGTGTGTGTGTGTTTCTTGTGTAGTTTTGCATTTCTATGTGTGAATGTGCACGTGTGAGTGTATGTTTGTGCATATGTGTGCATTTGTGTGCATGTGTTGATGTACATGTGGATGTACATTTGTATGCATGTGCATGTGGGTGTGTGTGTTCGTGTGTGTGTATGTGTGTGTGCATTTGTGTGTGTTTATGAATGTGTGTTCCTATAAAGGCATGTGATAATGTGTGTTCATACAAGTGTGTGTGTGTGATGTGTTCGTATATGACTATCAATGTGTGTGTGTGTGCATGTGTATGTGTATATTCATATGGATATTTTTTTGTGTATTTATGTGCATGTGCATATGTCTGTGTGTCATTATGTGTGTATGCATGTGTCGATTTGTGTGCTTGCACATGTGCATTTGTGTGTGCACAGATATGCATGTGTGCCTAAGTGTTTACATGTGTGCATTTGTGTATACATGAACAAGTCTATGCATGTGTGTGTGCCTCTAAGTGTATGTGCTCATGGGTGCATGCACAAGTATATGTGTGTGTGTGTGTGCATGGCCCTGTGTGTGTGTGTACATGTGTATGTGTGTTTGTGTGTGAATGTGTGTGTACTTATGTGTGTATAGGTATGCATGTACATGCATGTGTATATGGGAATGTGTGTGCATGTTCGTCTCTATGCATGAATGAATATGTGTTCCTTGCAAGCATGTGTCTCTATAAGTGTGTGTGCATGTGTGTGTGTGTGTGATGTTGTAAGTGTGCATGTAATTGTATGTATGTGGAGGTGTCTACAAGTGTGTGTGGTTGTCCATGTTTTTGCTTTTGCATGTGCATTTATGCATGCATGTCAATTTTTATGTGTTTGAATGCCTTTTGTGTGTGTGTGTGTGATTGCATGTGCATGTGTGTGCATATGTGTGTGTGTATGAGTGTGTGTGTGCAAGTGTGTATGTGCATGTGTGTGTGCTTGTGTGTATGCATGTTTGCATGTGTTCATGTGCATGTGTGCATGCATTCATGTGTGTCTGTTTAGGAGTGTGTGCATATCCATGTTAGTTCTTATATAAGTGTATGTGTGTATATGTGGGTGTGTGTGTGTGCATGTGTGCATGCATTTGTGTGTGTGACTACATGCCTGTGCACCTATATGTGCATGTGAGCATGTTTGTGTTCGTGTTTGAGTGTGTTGTGTATGCGTGTGTGTATGTTGGCATGAGTGCATACTCATGCATGTATGTGTATATGTGTGCATGTGTACTTGTGTGTGTGATTGTTTTTTTGAATGTGTGTGTGTGTGTTCATATGTGTGGTTGTGTGTAAGTGTTCATGCTTTTACATCTGTGTGATTGTACATGTTTGTATATGCAAGTTGGCACATGTGTGTGTGTGTGGGTGCATGTTTGAGTGTCTTCAAGTGTGTGTGTCACATGCATGAGTGCAACTATGCATTATTTTGCATTAATATGCACATGTGCATGTGTTTGCATGTGTGTCTATTTGGACATATGCATTTGTTTATGCACATGTGCATGTGTGTGCTAATGCACACATGTGTGTGTATGTGCACATGGGAGTTTGTGTAGAATTGTTTGCTTGTTGATGTATTTGTGTGTGTTTTTCTATGTGTGCATGTGCCTGTATATGAGCCTATGTGCATTTTGAGTTTGTGTGTAAGTGTGTGCGTGTGTGTGCATTTGAGCTTGTGTGAGTGTATGAGTGCATGTGTATGTTTGTGTGCATGTGCATGTGTGTGTGTGTGTTTGCATATGCATATGTATGAATGTGTGTGCATTAATGTTTCTGTGTGTGTGCACTTATGCATTTGTTTATGTATGTTTTTGTGTGTGCTCATGTGTCCATTTGTTGGTATGTGTGCATATGCTTGTGTTTGTGTATATGCATGTCTGGTTTTGTGTGTGTGTGTGCCTACATGTGTGTTTTTGAGTGAATGTGTGTTTGTGTATGTTTGTTGGGATGCAGACGTTTGTGTCTTCATGTGTATATGTTTGTGTACATTTTTGTATGTGTGGATGTGTGTGTTCTCTTGTGTGCACAAGTGTGTGTGCATGTGCGTATGTGTGTGTGCGTGTGCATATGTGTGTGTGTGTGTACATGGAAAAGTGTGTAAGGGCTGTGTGGGTGCATGGGTGAGCATTTATGTATATGTTTGCATGTTCATGTGTGCATCCATGGTTGTGTGTGTGTATGTGCATGTGTGTTTGTATGTGTCGGTTTGCATATAAATGTAGGCGTGAGTGCATGTCTATGCATTTGTGTGTATGTGTTTGTGTTTTTTTACTTATGTGTGTGCATGAGTGTTTGCATGCATATGTGTGCAGGTGTATGTGTGCATAGGCATGTGTTCATGTGTGTGTGAGTGTGCCTATGCATACATGTCTATGTGTGTGTGCATAAGTGCATGAATGTGTTGATGTGTCTATATGTGTGTCCCTATGCGTATGGGTATGTCCATATACATGTGCATGTGTATGTACATTTGTCTGTGTGTTTCCTAATGTGTGTGGGTTTGTGTGCATGCATGTGCTTATGTGTGTGCTTGCACACATGTATTTGTGTGCACACATGTGTGTGCACGAGCATGCATGTGTGTGTCTGTGTGCATATATATGCATGTTTTGTGTGTGTGTGTGTGTGCTTTTTTATTTGTTCAAGTACATGTTCTCATGTGTGCATGGTGTGTGCTTGTGTAGCGTTGTGTGTTTGTATGCAATTGTGTGCATGTGGGTGTATACAAGTGTGTGCGGTTGTGCATGTGTTTGCTTGTGCAAGTGCATTTTTGTGTGTCTATCTTTTTGTGTTTTGTGCATTCATTTGATTTCTACGTGTGTATTTGTGCTAAAGTTTGTGCATGCATCTATGTGTGTGCATGTTTGCATGTATTCATGTGCATGTGTACATGCATTCATGTGTGCCTATGTGAGAGTGTATGCATGTGTTTGTTTATGTGTGTGCTTGTGCTTATGCATGTGTGCATATATTTGTGTGTGTGTGCATGTCTGAACACTTGTGCATGTGTGTGCGACCACGTATGTCTCCCTATTTGGGTGTGTTGTGCACATGTGTGTGTGTGTACATGGGCATGAGTGTATGCTTATGCATATATGTGTATGCATGTGTGTCTGAGTGCATGTGTACATGGGTGTGCTTGTATGTATGTGTTGGAGCATGTGTGTGTGTGTGTGTTTTTGCGATTGTTTTTTTTTGAACAAGTGTGTGCAAGTGTGTGTGTGTGTGGATGAACTTGTGTTGTTTACATGTGTCTATCTGTATGTTCATGTGTGTGTCTGTGTGTGTGATTATGCATCTGAGAGTGCGTGCCTATTTATATTTGTAAGTTTGCATATGTGTACTTGTGTATGTGGGTGTATGTGCTCGTGTGTGTGTGTTTTGAGGATGTATGCATGCATGTGTATGTGCATGTATGGGCACATGCACAAATGTGTGCTTGTGGGTATGCACGTGTGTGTGTGTGTGTTCAAGTGTGTAGGTGTTTGTGTTTGTTCAGCGATATCTGTCTGTGAATAAGAGCATGTATGTGCATGTTGGCCCATGTGTGTGTGTGTGTGTAGATGAATATTTGTGTGTCTTGATGTATGTGTGTTTGTACATATGCATGTGCGTGCACAAGAAATGTGTGTTTGTGTTAGTGTGTACATGTGCATATGATTGCATGTGTTTGTGCATGTATTTGCGAGTGCGTGTGCTCACGCATGCTTTTGTTTATCCACATGTATGCTTTTCCATACATGTGTGTGTGTGCACACTTTGGTGTATTTATAGAATTAGTTACATATTTATTTGTTTGTATCTTTGTTTGTGTGTGCATATATGCATCTGTGTGTGTACATTTATATGTGTATGCATGCATGTGTATTTGCATGTGCGTGTGTATGTGTGCGTGTGTGTGTGTATATTTATGTAGATGAGGGTGTGTGTGCGTGCGTGTATGTGTGTGTGAGTTTATGCATGTGCATGTGTGTACTAGTGCTTACATGTGTGGGTGCATACATGTGTGTGTGAATGTGCATGACCATGCATGTGTGCATGTACATGTGTGAGTTTTTGTGCACATGACTATGTGCGCGTGAGTGTATCTAACTGTATGTGTGTGTGTGTGTTTGTTTGTATGCATGTCTGTGCATGCATGTGTGAGTGTTTGTGTGTGTGAGTCAATGTGCAAGTGTGTTCATAGGTGTGCATATACATGTGTCCATGCATGTGTGTATGTGTATGGGTGTGTGTATGAGTCATTGTTCATGTGTAGGATTACATACATGCACATGTGTTTATATGTGCATGCACACATTTGTATGTGCGATGGGCTTGTGTTCGAGTCTATGTTGACATGTGTGCGAGAGCATATGTATTTGCATGTTTCAGTGTTTGTGTGCATGCATGAATGAAAGCAATGTGTTTGTGCATTTGTATGTGTGTGCACATTTTTGTGTTTCTTATGCTTGTATGTATGTGCATGGGTGCATTTGTATGCTTCTATATATGTGCAGGTGTGCAAGCATTTTAGTTTGTGTAGATGTCCATATGCATGCACGTGTGCACATGTGTAAATTAATGAGTATTTTTACAATTATGCATATGTGGGTGTTTGTGCATGTGCAGATGCATGTGTGTGTGTTCATGTAGGTGTGTGTGCATTTATTTTGGTACACCTATATATACAATTGCATATGTGTGTGCAGATTGTGTATACATGCATGTGTGTGTGAATGTGTGGATGCTTGTACTTGTGTGTGCATGTGGCAATGCATGCACGTGCACGTGTGTGTATTTTTGTGTGTTCCTATGTGTGTGCATGTGAGCCTATGCATGTGCATGTGCATCTCTATGTGAGCATGTGAGTGATCATATGTGTGTGTCTATGTTTTTGCATTTTATGTTTCTATGCATATGTCTTTTTGTAGGCATGTTCACATGTTTGTATGTGTGTATGCATAAGTACGCATTTGTGTGTGTGTTTGCATGTTTGTATATAGGTGTACATCTGTGTGTGTATGCAAATGAGTGCATGTGTGTATCTATGCTAGTGGATTGTGTGCATGCATGTGAGTATGCATGTGTACAGATGTGTGTGTGTGTGCATCTGTGAGTTTTTGTGAGTTTGTATGCATGCTTGTGTACTTGTATACTTGTATATGTGTGCTTGTTTGTTTGTATACTTGTATACCTGTATCAATGTGTACCATATGTGTGCATGGTCAAGTGTGTGTGTGTGTGTGTGTATGTGCATGCATGTGTGTATGTTTGTGTGTGATTGCATGTACATTTGTGTGTAGGTCAGTGTTCCAGTGTTTATGTGCTAATATTCAGACATGTCTATTTGTGTGTGAAATGTACTTGCATGTGTGCACAAGTGCAAGCATGTGTATGTGTGTGTTTGTGTGCATCTATGTGTGTCCAAGGGTGGGCATGTGTGTCCTTGGGTTGGTGCGGGTATGCATGTTTGTCCGTGAATTTGTGTGGGCATCAGCGTGCGTTCCTGCATTTGTGTGCATGCATGTAGGCTATCCACGTGAGCCATCAAGTCTGTGTGCATTCATGCATGCACATTTTCCCATGTGTGTGTTGGTGTGAGCATATGTGTGTGTGTGTATATTTTCTTGTGCATGTTCATGCATGTATGTGTGCATGTGCTTGCATTTTTTTGTGTGTGTGTGACCATGTGAATGTGTGCATGTGTATGGTCATGTCTATGCATGCACAAGTATGTTTATGTGTGTTTGTGTTATGTGTCCATGTATGCATGTGTGTGGGTGTCAGTGTGTTTATGTTTGAGTGCCTATGCCTATGTATGTGTGCATATACACAAGTGTGTATGCTTGTGTGTTTGCATGTGTGCATTTTTAATGTGTACATTCATATGCATGTGTATCCATGCATGTTTGAGTGTTTGCGCATACATGCATGCGGGTGCATGTGTGTGTGTGTGCATGTGAATATGTGTGTATGAGTGCATATGTGTCTATGTTTATTTGAATGCATATTTATGTGTGTTTTTGTGTGTGTGCATGTGTTCCTAGGTTTACGTGTGTGCATGTGCTTCTGTGTTTGTGGATGTATGTGTGGGGGTGTGTGTGTCAATGTGTGTGTGTATCTTTGAGTGCATGTGCTTGTGTGCATATGGGAGTGCATTTGCTTGCAAGTACATTTCTATGTGGGTGAGTGCAAAAGTGCCCATGTGATCATGTGTGTGTATGTGCTTCTATATATGTGTACATGTTTTTGCATGGCTGTGTGCTTATGTGCTTGTGCATTTGCATCTATATTAGTATGCATGTGCATGTATGAGTATGTGCGTGCAGATGTGTGTACATATGTGTGTGAGTGCATGAGCATGTGTGCATCCATCTATTTGCAAGCATGTGTAGGTGTGCGTATACATGTGTGTATATGTGAGAGTGTTTGCGTGTGTGTTGTGTGTGTGCATGTTTTTGCAAACGTGATTCCATGTGTGGACACGTGTGTGCATGCATGGTTGTGTGATTGTGTGTGTGCTCGTGTGTGTGTCTTTGTTGTGTGTGTGCCCATATGCATGCATGTATGTGCATGTGTATGTGTGTGTATCACTGAGTGTGTGTGTGTGTGTTTGCATGTATGCATGTTTATTCGTATGTGTGTGTGTGTGCCTATATGTATGATTGTATGAATGTGTGTGTCTATTGGCATATAGACATGTGTTTTATTATGTGTATATGTGTGTGTGCATTTGTGTATGTGTGGGTGCATGCATGTGTGTGCATGTGTCTTTTTGTGTACATATGCATGTGTATTTGTGCTTGTATGTGCTCATGTAAGGGGTGTGTGTGTGCATTCGTGTATATGTGTTCATATCCATATGTGTGCATGTTTAGTTGTGTCAATATGAGTGTGTATGTATTTGCTTGTGTAGGTTTCCATGTTTGTGTGTGCACATGCACTTGTCAGTGTATGTGTGTGCATCTGTGTGCATTTGTGTACATGTGTTCATGTGCATGTGCATGTGCATTTGTATACATGTGCATGCAGGTGTGAGTGTGTTCATTTGTGTGCATGTGTTTGTGTTAATGGATGTATGAGTTCTCATAAGGGCATGTGATTGCATGTGTACATACATGTGTGTGTGTAGATGTGTTTGTATGTGGCTATCAATGGTGTGTGTGCATGTGCATGTGTATATTCATATGCATGTTTGTGTGAGTGTATTTGTGTGCATGTGCATATGTCTATTTGTCCTAGTGTGTGCATCATTATGTGTGCTTGCACATGTGTATTTGTGTGTTCAGATGTGTGCATGTCTGCATTTGTGTGCATGTGTGCACATGTGTACATACATGCACAGGTCTGTGTGTGTGTGTGTGCCTATAAGTGTTGTGCTCGTGGGTCCATACACATGTATGTGTGTGCATGGGCATGTGTATGTGTACGAGTGCATGTGTGTGCACAGGTATGCATGTACATGCATGTGTATATGGGCATGTATGTGCATGTTTGTCTCTACACATGAGTGCATATGTGTGCCTTGCAAGCATATGTGTCTCTATGAGTGTGTGTGTGATGTTGTAAGTGCACATGAAATTGTATCTAAGTGGAGGTGTGTACAAGTGTGTGTGGTTCATCTTTTAGCTTTTGCATGTGCATTTGTGCATGTATGTCTATTTGTGTGCGTGTGCATGTATTTTGTGAGTGTGTGCATGATTGCATGTGCATGTGTATGCATATGTGTGTGTGTTTACAGATGTGTGGGTGTATGAGTGTGTGTGTGTGTGTGTGTGCATGTGTGTATGTGCGTGTGTGTATGCTTTTGTGCTTTTGTGTATGCATGTTTGCATGTGTTCATATGCATGTGTGCATGCATTCATGTGTGTTTGTCTGGGAATGTGTGCTTAAGTATGTGAGAGCTTATATAAGTGTATGTGTGTGTATGTGAGTGCATGTGTGCATGTGTGCATGCATTCATGTGTGCTTGTCTAGGAGTGTGTGCATATGTATGTGAGAGCTTGTATAAGTGTATGTGTGTGTATGTGAGTGCATGTATGCATGTGTGCATGCATTTGTGTGTGTGATTACATGTCTATGCACTTCTATGTGCATGTGAGCATGTCTGTGTTCGTGTTTGAGTGTGTTGTATATGCGTGTGCTATGTTGGTGTGAGTGTATACTTATGCATGTGTGTGTGTGTGTGTGTATGTGTGCATGGGTGCTTGTGTGTGTAATTGTTTATTTTTGAAAAAGAGTGTGTGTGTGTGTTCATATGTGTGGTTTTGTGTGGATATTTGTGCTTTTACATCTGTGTGATCGTACATGCTTGTATATGCATGGTGGCACATGTGTGCATTTGTGTGTGGGGGGTGCATGTTTGAGTGTCTTCAGGTGTGTGTGTGTGCACATGCATGTGTGCAAATGTGCATTTTTTTGCATTAATATGCACATGTGCATGTGCTTGCATATGTGTGTTTTTGCACATATGCATTTTTTTATGGTCGTGTGTGTGTGGGCACATGGATCTTTGTGTAGAATTGTTTGCTTTTTCATGTATTTGTGTGTGTTTTTTTGTGTGTGCATGCGTCTATGTATGTGTCTGTGTTTGTTTTGAGTTTGCGTGCACATATGTGTGTGCATTTGAGCATGTGTGAGTGTATGATTGCATGTGTATGTTTGTATGTGTTCATGTGCATGTGTGTGTGTTTGCATATGCATGTGTATGAATGTGTGTGTGCATGTGTGTTTTTGTGTGTGTGCACATTTGTGTTTGTTTATGTATTTTTTTGTGTGTGTTCATGTGTCTATTTGTGTGTATGTGTGCATATGTTCTTTTTTGTGCATATGCATGCCTATTTGTATGTGTGTTCCTACATGTGTGTCTTTGAGTGAATGTGTGTTTGTGTATGTTTGTTGGGATACAGATATGTGTGTCTTTAAGTGTATATGTTTGTGTACATTTTTGTATGTGTGGTTGTGTGTGTGTTCTTGTGTGCACAAGTGTGTGTGCATGTGTCAATGTGTGCATTTGTGTACATGGTCATATGTATAACAGGTGTGTGTGTGCATGCGTGAGCATTTGTGTATATGTGTGTATTTGCATGTCTGCATGCATGGTTGTGTGTGTATGTGCATGCATGTGTGTGTGTGTGTGTTTGTATTTGTCACTTTGCATGCAAATGCAAGTGTGAGTTCATGTCTATGCATTTGTGCATACGTGTTTGTGTTTGTGTACATATGTGTGTGCAAGTGTATTTGCATGTGTATGTGTGTGTGTGTATGTTTTCATATGCATGTGTGTTTTGTGTGTGTGTGTGCCTATGCATGCATGTGTTTGTGTGTGTGTGCATGAGTGCATGAATGTGTAGATGTGTTTGTATGTGTGTCCCTGTGTGTGTCTGTGTGTTTGGGTACGTCCATATACATGTGTATGGATATGTACATTTGTTTATGTGTGTCCTAGTGTGTGCATGGATTTGTGCACATGCATGTGCTTGTGTGTGTGTGCTTGCACACATGTATTCGTGTGTGTTCATGTGTGTGTGTGCATGAGCAAGCATTTTTGTGCTTGTGTGCATGCGTGTGCATGTCTTTGTGTGCAAGTGTGTGCCTATGTGTGAATGTACCTATGCATGTGTTTTTTAGTGCATGGGTGTGCATGGTCATGTGTATCATTGTGCATACATGTCTGTGTGTGCATGGTTGCTTATGCATTGTTGTGTGTGAACATGTTCATGCGTTGTGCATGCTCATGTCTTTATGCTTGTCTATGTGAGTGTGTACGAGGGTGTGTTGGTGAGTGTGCATGTGTTTTTTTGAAGCGTGCATGTGGTTTTTTGAAGTGTGCATGTGTGTGCTTGTTTACATGTATGTGTACATGTATAGATGTGTGCATGTGCATAGGTGTGTATATGTGTGTGTATGTGTGTGTATGTGTGTGTATGTGCATGTGTACACATGTGTCTATGTATGTTCATGTTTGTGTCTATATTATGCATGGACATATGCATGTGTATGTGTGTATCTTTGTTTTCGTATGTGGATGCATGTGTGCATGTAATTATGTGTGTTCTTATGTGTGCTCAAGTGCATGTGCAAGTCTATGTGTAAGGGTATGTGTTTGTGTGCTTGTGCATTTGCATATTTGTTTGTGGGTGCAAGCATATGCTTCTGTTTGTGTGCTTAGATGTGCTTGTGTATGTGTTTGTGCATGCATGTGTGCATGTGTGTGTGTGCATGTGTGCATGCATGTGTAAATATTAGATTGTGAGTGTCTTTGTGCGCATATGCGTGTGTGTATGGGTGCATAGGTAAGAGTTTGTATGGATGTGTGTGACTTTGAGTGTACATGCATGCATTCTTGTGTGTGCGTATGTGTGTGCATGCATGTACTATGAGTGTGTGTGCTTGTATATCTGCATACATTTGTGCATGCATGTGTGTATGGTTTTGTGCATACATTTGCACATGCGAGTGCATGCAGGTGCATGTGTGTGTGTGCACATGTGTGGGTGTTAATTTGTGCATGTGTGTGCATGTTTGTAGACACATGTGCATGTGTGTGCTTGCCTATGGATGAGTTTGTATATTTGTGTAAGTGCATGTACATGTGTGTGCATTTGTATGTAGCTATGTGAGTGAGTGCAAGCCTATGTAAACATGTGCATGTGTGTGTGCATATGTGCTTGTGCATGTGTATGTTAGTGTGCATCTAACTGTGCACACATGTGTGTGTGCAAGTGTTTCCTTAAATGTATTTTTGTGTGTGTATTTATGTGTGTAGATGTGCATTTGTGTTTATGTGTGAACATGTCTATGTGCTTCAGTGTGTAGATGTGTATGCAATTATTGGTGCATGTCTGCATACACATTTTTTTGCATGGGTACATGTGTGTGTGTGTTACTATGCGTGTACACATACGTGTTTATGTGTGTGTGTGTGTGTAAAAGTTTGCATGTGCATGTGCATTCGTTTGTATGCATGCGTGTGTATGTGGGTGTGTGTATGAGCATAGGGCATGTAAGTGTGAGTGTTGTTTAGTGTATATGTGCTTGCCTATGTATTGGTGCATACATGTGTTCTTGTGAGTGTGTGTTCATGTATGTTTTTGTATGCATGTTGGTGTGATTATGTATGTGTATGTGTGTGTGTGCATGTGTACGTATATGAGTGGTTGCATGTGTGAGTGTGAGTACGTATAGGTGTGTATGCACACACACATATGTGTATGCATATTTGTACATGTGCTATGTGTGAGTGTGCATGTGTGTAGGTGTGTGTGCGTGTTCTTGTATGTGTTTGAATGTATTCATATGTGCTTGTGTGTAAGTGTGTTTTGCACATGTGTGTGTGTGTGTTCATGTGTGCTCCTATGTATGTGTATGTATGCATTCATGTGTGCTCCTATTTATGTGTGTCTTTGTTTCTATAAGTGTATTATTATACATAAGTTTGTGTGTTTACCTTTGTTCGTGTGTGTGTGTCTTTGTGCATATGCATTATGCTTGCATGTGTGAGGGGATGAGGGGTGGGTTATGTCTGTGAATGCATATGTGTATGTGTGTATGTACATGTGTGTGTGTGGTAGGCATGGTGTTTGTGTATTTGCATGTGTGTGTGCATGTCTTTATGTGCCTATGTATGTGTGTGTTTATGCATGCATAGGGTGTTTGTGTGTGGGTGTACATGTGGTATGTGTGCATGTTTATGTTTATATATATATGTGTTGGTGTTTGTGGTAGAGTGTTCATGTTTGGGCATGCGTGCTTGCTCGTGTGTGTCTGAGCACAAGTACATGTGTGTGTGTGTGCATGTGTGTGTGGGTGCATGTGTGTGATTCTACATGTTTGTTTGCATGTGCACACATGTGTGTCTGTGCATGTGTGTATGTATCTTGGTGTATATTTGTCTATGCATGTTTCTTTGTATGTGTTCATGTGTGCTTGTGCATGTGTGTGTATGCTCATATGTGTGTGCAAGCATGTGTGTGTATGCTTGTGAGAAGATGTGTGTGTGCGTGTATTATGTGTGCATGTGCTTGTGCATGTGTGTGTTTGTGTGTATGCTTTTTTGTGCTTGTGCATGTGTGTGCATAAAAATATGTGTATACTTTTGTGCACTTTTGCAAGTGTGTCTGTGTTTGTGCATGCTTGTGTGTTTTTATATTCATTTGTGTGTGCACATGTGTTTGTATGCATGTATGTATGTATGCATGTGTGCATGTTTGAGTGCATGTGTATGGTTGTGTATGTGTGTTCAAGCAAGTGCATCTGGGCAAGCACGCACATGCCTTAGCATGTGGGTGTACGTGCATGTGTTGTCATGGTTGTATTTGTGTATTTTTGTGTTTGTGTCTATGTGTGGGTGTGTGTGTATGGGTTTGTATGCATGCATGTGGGTGTATATTTATGTGTGCACTGTGTGTGCAAATGTTAATGTGTTTGTGTATGTATATGCATGTGCACGTGCATGTTTGTGTGTGCGTCTATGTGTATGTGTGTGTACATTTGTTTGTGTGTGTATGTGTTTGTATTAATGTATGTGTATGTTTGCATTTGTGCACATGTATGTATGTTAGTGTGTGAATGTTTCTTAGTTTGTGCATGTGTGTATATGCTTGTGTGTGCTTGTCAGAGGGTGACATGTGCGTGTGTATGTTCATGTATATGTTTACATATTTGTGTGACTATGCAAGTGTGTGCACATGTGGGTGTGTTCATGCCTGTGCAAGTGTGTATGTATCTTGATGCATATGTGCGTGCATGTGTGTGTGTGTGTATGTTTCCATGATTGTGCATATATGTGTAGGTGTGCATGAGCATGTGTGTTAATGTGAGTATTTGCCCATGCATGTATGGCTACGTAATTGAGTGTGCATACGTGTACAGGTGTGTGCGTTAGTGTATATGTGTTTGTTTGATTTTGTGCATGTGTATTTGTGTGTGCGTGAGTGTGTGCATGGCTGCATGTGTATGCATGTGCGTATGGACATGTGTTTGTGTGTTTGTGCTTGTGGGCATATGTTCGTGCATGTGTGCATGTGGTTACATGCATGAATGTTTACATGTGTGTGTGTGCGTTTGTGTGCATGTGTCTGTGTTTATATGTGTGACTCCTTATGCATTTGCATGTGTATGTAGGGTTGTGCATGTGTGTGTCCATGTATGTGTGCATGTCTATGTATGTATGTGTGGGAGTGTGTTTTTTGTGTGCATGTATTAAGTGTTTGCTTGCCTATGTGTATATGTTTGTGCAAAGCATGTGTTTATGTACATCTATGTTCATGGGTTCTTGTATGTACACGTGTGCGTGCTTGTGTTCATGTTCATAAATTTGTGTGTGTGTGTGTGCTTGTGTATGTGTAACTGTGACGTGTTCTTGTTTCTATATATGTATGTGTCTATGTGCATGTGTGTGTGAAAGTGTCTATGTGGATGTGCGCATTTGTTTTAGCATGTCCATGTATGTATATGATAATGTTTGTGAGCTTGCATGTGCATCTATATTTGTGTGTGTGCATGTGTGCGTGCATACATCTGTGTTTATGCCTGCATGTGTGTGTGTGCATGTGTGGTTGTGATTTTGTAGTTTTTTATGTGTGGTGTAAATATGATGGTGAGTATGTGTGTGGGCATGATTGTGTGTGTGGGTGTGTGCACGTGTGTATTTAGGCATGTGCATGCATGTGTGTTTGTGTGTGGGCGTGCATGCATGTGTGTCTATGTGAGTGTGAGCATGTGTGGGTGCATTTTTGTGTGTGTATGTGTGTTTTAGTGCATTTGTATGATTGTATGTGTGTGTGCATTAGTGTATTCGAGTGCATGTGTGTGTTTTGTGTATTCGTGTATGTTTGCATATGCATGCACATGGATGCATGAGTGCATATGTGTGTGTGGGTCCATATGCGAGTGTGTGCACTTGTGTGTGTGAGTGTATGCATCTATTTTTCCATGTGCATTTGCTTGCACATGCTTGTGTATTTACGTGTACACACGTGTGTGCTTGTGAGTGTGTGTGCATGATTGAGCTTGTGATTCTATGTATGGTTATGCATATGTGTTTATGTGCATGTGAATGTGTATGCATGTGCTCCTTTTTTAGTTCATGTATTTGTGAGTCATATGCTTGTTTGTGCATAGGTGTATATGTGCAAGTGTGTGTGCATGCATGGTTTTTTGTGTTTTTGTGTTTGTGTGTGCATGTGTACATGTGTGTGTGTGCATGTGTGTATGCTTGTTTGTGTGTGAGTGAGTTGTGTGGGCATGTGTATAAGGAGTGAGGGTCTATGGGTTTGTGTGGATGTGTGTGTCTATGTGTATATGTGGATATGTATGGGTGGGAGAATACATTTGTGTTGTGTGTGAACATTTGTGTACGTGCCTATGTGTGCATGTGTGAGAGTGTGTATGTTTGCGTATGTGTGTAAGCACATATGAGTAAATGTGAATTAGCATCTATGTGTGTGTATTCAAGCATATACATGTGTTTATGATGTGTGTACTTGTGTGTGCATGTGTGTTCTGATGTATTTATATGCATCTGCATATGTCTATGTGCTGGAGTGTATGTGTTGTTCTATGCATGTGTTCATGTACATGTATATGTGTCTTTGTCTACATCTACGTACATGTGTTCATTCATGCATGCACACTCCGACGCATATGCATGTCTGTTGGTTTATATGTGTGTGTGTGTAGAGGTGTGTTTGTATGTGAGTGTATGCAAATGCATGTTCTGACATGCACATTTTTGTGTGCATTCATGTGTGTGTATGTGATTGCATGTGTTCATATGTATTTCTATGTGAGCGTGTGCATGTATTTGTTCATGTCTGTGTGCATGTTGATATGCATGCCTGTGCATGCGTGAGTGGTTGTGAGTGCATGTATTTGTTCATGATTGTGTGTGTATGTATATATGCATATGTCTATGTGTTTAGGCTTGCATGTGCACAAATGTGAATGTGTGCATGTGTGTGGATGTGTGTGGTAATATGCATGTGTACAAGTATGCATGAGTGCATGTGCATGGATGTGCATGTGTGTGTGCTTGGTTGGATTTAGGTGTACGTGCACTCACGTGTATGTGTGTGTTGGTAGAGGTTTATTTTATGTCTGCATGTGTGTATGTGTCCATGTGCATGTGTGTGTATGGGTGTATGTGATTATCTATGCATGTTTTTTGATGTGTGTATGTGTGAGTGTGTGTGCATATGTACATATGTATGTGCACATAGGTGTATGTGTGCGTATGTGTATGTGTATGCACGTGCATGTGTGTGACTGAGTGTGTGAACATGCGTGCGTGCATGGGTGTGCAATGTCTACATGTGTAAACACATGTATGTTGGAGCATGTGTGTTGTGAATGAGTGTGTCTGACTGCAAATTTGTTTTTATGTGGATGTTCATGTATGTGTGCGTATGTGTGCATGGGTGCATGTATTTTGGTGCATGTGTGTGGGGTTGCATATGTTTCAAGTTGTGTGTATATGGTTGTGCAAATGCATTTTTGTACATAAGTATGTGTGTGTTTATGTATCCATGTGTTCCTACATGTGTTTGTATGTCCATGATTGTATTTGTGTGTATGTGCATGCACGTGTGATTTTGTTTACATGTTTATGTGTTTGTGTGACTATGTTTGTGTGTGTATTGCATGTGTATGTATGAGTATGCATGTGTGTGTGCATGTGTGGGTGTGTACATTTGTGTGTGTATGCTTATGTAAATGTTTGCTTTCGTAAGAATGTGTGTATCACATATGTGTGTTTTGGTGTGTGCACGTATGATGTGGTCGTGCATGTGTCCATGCTTATGAAGGTGTGTAGGCTTGAATGTGTGCATTCGTATGTGCACATGCATGTGCATGTTGCATGTTTGTATGTTTTAGTGTGTGCTTGCATGTGTGTTCCTATGCTTGTGCATGCACGTGTGTGCATGTTTGTTTGTGTATGTCTATGTGCTTATACTTTGTGTGTGTGTGTGTGGATGCATGTGCTTGTGTATGTGTGTGTGTGTGAGTGCATATTGTGCGTGAATGTTTATGCATGTGCATGCATGTAAGTGTGCCTCTAAGCACGTATGTGTGCTTGTGTTTGTCAATGTGTAAATTTGTTTGTGAGCTTATACATGCATGTGTGTAGGCATGCATGCATGTCTAAATGTGTGTGACTACATGTATATGTGTGTAGGTGTGTGCATCTTTATGTATGCATGGATGTGTGTGTAATATGCATTTGTATGCGTAAATGTGCATGTGTGTTTTTGTGCATGTGTATGTCCACAGGCATGTTTGTACATGTTTATGTGTTCATGTGTGAGTGTGTGTTCATGTATGTACATGTGGTTTTGTATGTGTGTGTGTATAGGTACATGTGTATAGGTGTGCATATGTGTGTACATATGTGTGCATGTCAATGCATGTGTGCATGTGTGCATGTGTGCATGTGTGTGTGTGTGCTTTAGCATTCATGTTTGTATGTGTGTTTGTGTATATTTATGAGTGTGTGTATAGGTTGTTCATGTGCATGTCCTCATGTGTGTGTCTATATGTGTGTGTATGCATATGTTTGTGTGTGCATGCATGTGGGTGTGGGCATGTGTGTGTGTCCATGTGTTTGAATTTGCATGATATGTATGTGTGCTTGCATCTGTGTTTGTGGGTGCATAAGTATTTGTATGCATGTATATCTATGTGTGTTTGTCCTGGCACGAGTATGTTTATCTATATGTGCATGCATGTTTCTTTTGTACGTGCATGCGTATGCATCTACGTGTGATTGTGAGTACATGCATGTGTGCATTTGTGTGAATACGTGTGCATATATGTGCATGAGTGTGTGTTCATGTACATGTGCGCAAGAGTGTGTATTTGTATATGTGCATGTGTGTGTGTGTACATGATCATGAGTTTGTGCTTGTATGATTGCTTGTGTGTGAACTTATGTGGGTGCATGTGTATGTATACCTATGCATGCATGTTCTGTACTTGTGTATGCTTGAGGATGAACATTTATGTAAATGTTTGTGTGTGCATGCTTAGTCATGTGTATTCTTGTATTGATGTGTGTGTGTGTGTGTGTGTGGATTTGTTTATGTGTGCATGTGTCTGTTTGTATGGATGTATGTGTGTGTCTATGCCTATATGTATGCATGTATGTGAGCTTATCTGTGTGCATCTGTGTGTGTGTGTGTACATTAATGTGCATGCCTTTTGCATGTGTGTGTATGTGTACTTGTGTGTGCATAAGTTTGTTTCAATGTACATGTGCATATGTGTGCGTGTGTGTGCATTTGAGTATGCATGCATGTGTGTGCATTTGAGTATGCATGCATGTGTGTGCATGTAAGCATGTGTTTGCATGTTTGTGTGTGTACATGTGCATGTGTAGTTGTGTTTGTGTGCATGCATGTTCATGTATGTGTGTGTTCATATGTGTGTATGTGTGTTTGTGTGCATGTTTGTACAGGTTTATGTGTGTGTGTATATTAATAGGTTTGTGTGTACAAGTGAGTGTGTATGTGCATTCTAACATGCATGTGTGTGTATTTATGCATTAGTGTGTGTAAGTTTTGTGCATGTGTGAGTTTATATACATGTGTGTTTGCACATGCATTTGTGCATGCATGTTCTATTTGCATGTGTATGCATGTGTGCTTGTGCATGTTTATATGTTTGCATGTATGTGCATGTTCCTATGTGAGTGTGCTCAATTGCTTGTGTTTATGTTTGTGCAAGTGTGCATTTGTGCTTGTATGTGTCTGTACATGTGTGTGCTTGTGCATGCATGCACATGTTCATTTGTGTGTGTGTGTATGTGTGCAAACATGCATGTGTCTGTGTGTGCCTATTTGTGTGTGCATCTGTGGTTGTAAGTGTGTGCAGGTGTGTGTGTGTGTAGCTATCTACATGCATGTGTACATTTGTGAATGTATCTACTTATGTCAGTATGTGTGCATGTGGGTGTATGTGTGTGCTTGCATGCATATGTACTTGTGTGTATGAGTAGCTACATGTGTGTGTGTATGTGTGCACTTGTGTATGAGCATGTGTTTATGTGCATGTGTGTGTGTGTGTCTACATGGGCAGACATGTATGTGTGGGTACTTGTATATGTGTGTTGATGTGCATAAGTGCGTGTCCGCGTGATGTATGCATGTGTTCATTTGTGCGCATGTGTGTCTGTGTAGGTGTTTGCACATGTGTGTGTCTTTATATTTTTGTGTGCATGTGTGTATTTTCATTCATGTGTATGCATGTGTGTTTGTGCAAGTGAGTGTATAAGTGTGTGTACATGTGTGTGCATGTTCTTGTGCACATGTGCATGTGTGTGTGAGTGTTTGTGTGTGCATATGTGTGTACATGTATGTGCATGTGTGCATGAGACACTAGTGTGGGAGTGTGTGTGCATGTTCATATTTTTGTACATGTATGAATGTGCCCACATGTGTGTGTGTGTGCATGTGTGTACATAAATATTGTGCATGTGTGTCCATATGAGTGCATATGTGCACATCTGCATATATGCATTCATGTGTGCTTTTGTGCTTGTCCACATGTGTGTTTGTGTGCATGCATGCATGCGTGAATCCGTGTTTACATGTGTTTGTCTGTGTGTGCATGTGTACATGCATGCTTGCAGGCATGTTTTTATGTGCTTGTTCATGTGTTTTTATGTGTATGTGCATGCTTGTTTGTGCATATGTGTGTATTGTGCATGGTTGCATGTGTACAAATATGCATGTGTTTGTGTGATTGTGCACGTGTGTTTATGTATGTGCAAGCATGTTTATGTGAATGATTATCTATATAAACATGCATGTTTGTGTCTGTGTGCAGATGCATGTGTGTGTATCTATGTGTGACTTTGTATTTACATGTGTGCATGTTTACATGTGTGTGTGATTGTGTGGTTGTGTGTGTACATATGTGTGCAAATATGGTAGTGTGTGTGAATGCACATTCTTGTGAGTGTGTGTATTGGTGTTATGCATGTATGTGTGCTTATTCATGTAAGTCTACCTACATATGCATGCATGTGTGCATGTGTTGGTGCATATGTATGCGCTCGTGTGCATGTGTGTATGTGTTAGTTTGTGCTTGTTTGTATGAGTGTGTGTACGTGTGTGCATGTTCATATTTTTGTGTGTGTGTGAGCATGACCATGTGTGTATTTATGTGTGTATGTGTGTGCATATCTACATGAGTGTTGTCCATGCAAATGCATGTGAGTGTGCACATGTGAATATGTGCATGTATCCATGTGTTTGTGTGCATGCAAATGTCTATGAATATGTGTTTGCTTGTGTGAGTGTGTGCATGTGTGTATGATCATGTGTGCATACATGTTTTCCTATGCGAGTATGTGTGGGTATGTATACATGCATGTGTATGCATGTGCATATATGTGTGTTTGTATGCATGCAAATGTGTGTGTAGGTGTCTATGTGTGTTTATCTATGTGTATGTGTGTATACTCATGTATGTTTGCATGCATGTATGCTCGTGTATGTATTTGTGTGTGTGCACATTAATTTTTGTGTGTGTGTGTGAGCATGACCATGTGTGTGTGTGTTAGTGTCTATGTGCATATGTGCATGAGTGTTGTCCATGTGCATGCATGTGAGTGTGCATGTTTGCATATATGCATGTATCCATGTGTTTGTTTGCTTGTCTATATGTGTATTTGTGCATATGAAAGTGCATGAATATGTGTTCTCTTGTGTGTGTGCATGTGTGCATGATCATGTGTGAACACATGCATGCCTATGCAAGTGTGTGGGGGTGTGTGTATGCATGTGTGTATTTGTGCATGCTTGTGTATGTGTGTGCATATATGTGTGTTTGCATTCATGTACATGTATGTGTGGGTGTTTGTGTGTTCATCTGTGTGTGCATGCTTATGTGCGTATGCAAACATGCACATATATGTGCATGTAGGGTCACACGCATGTCTGTGTCTTCGTATGTTTGTGTATATGTGTATGTATGCATGCTTACATGTGTTTATATGTCAGTGTGTGTGTGGGGGGCATGCATGCGTCGGTATGTATGTTCATGTGTGCCTCGATGTGTGTGCGTGTATGAGCCTTTACGTGTTTGTGCATCTATGAGTCTTCATCTGTTTATGCATCTACGTATGTTCGTGAATACGTGCATGAGCATGCATATGTGTGTGCATGTGTGTGTTCAAGTGGGTGTGTGTGCATATTTTTGCGATTGTGTGCACATGCATGTGCATGTGGCCTGTGCATGTGTGTGTGTGTGTCTTAGTGTTTGTGTGTGCATGTGTTTGTGAATACATGTGTGTGAGTGCAGATGTATTCATGTTTATTTTGTTTTTATGGATGTATGTGTATGTTTGTGCTTGTATGTATGCATGTGTATGAGCTTATTTGTATACATTTTTGTGTGTACATGTGCCTATGTATGTGCGTGACTTTTTGCATGTGTGTATGCATATGTACATGTGTGTGCATAAGTGTGTTTGCATGTATATGTGCATATGTGTGAGTGTGTGTGCATGTCAGCATGTGTTTGCATGTGTGTGTGTGTGCATTTGCATGTGTGTGTTTATGCATGTGTGTTTGTGTTTGTGTATGTGTATTTGTATGCATGTTTGTACATGTGTGTGCGTGTTAACACGTTTGTGTGTGTACATCTGAGTGTGCATGCACATTCTTTTTTGCATGTGTGTGTGCACATGTGTACATAAATATTATGCATATGAGTGCAAATGTGTGCATGTGCATCTATGAATTCATGTGTACATGTTTTTATGTGGTAGTCCATGTGCATATATGTGCATGAACATATGTGTTAATCTATGTTTACTTGTGTTTGTCTGTATGTGTATGTGTACGTGAGTGCTTCTATGCATGTATGTATATGCTTATGCATGCATGCATGTGTGGTCATATGCATGTGCTTGTACACGAGTATTTGTCCATGTTTGTGTGTCTGAGTGTGTGTGCTTTTGCTTGTGTGTTTACATGCATTTTCATGTTTTTATGCATGTGTGTGTGTATGTTTGCACACATCTACATGAGCATGTGTGTCTGTGCTTGCGTGTTTGCATATATATGTGTGTTTACATATGTGCGTGTGTGTATGTGTTCAAATGTACGTGTGTTTTTGTGATCATCCAGGTGTCTTTATGTATATGCAAGCATGTTTGTGTGAATGATTGTCTACATACACATTTGTGTTCATGTTTGTGCATATCTATATGTTTGCATGTGTGTCTATGTCATTGTGCGTGTGTGTATCTATGTGTGACAACTTGTGTACATGTGCGTGTGTGAGTGTGTGGTTGTGTGTTTGTATGTGTGTTTTTGTGCACATATGTGTGCATATGTGGGTGTGTTTGAATGGGTATGCTTGTGAGTGTGTTCATAGGTGTGCATGCATGTATGTGTGCTTATGCATATGAGTCTTCCTATGTGTG
Organism: Vanilla planifolia; assembly: GCA_023846275.1. Taxonomy (NCBI): domain Eukaryota; kingdom Viridiplantae; phylum Streptophyta; class Magnoliopsida; order Asparagales; family Orchidaceae; genus Vanilla; species Vanilla planifolia. The sequence continues at coordinate 32,121 of JAIUJO010001246.1, forward strand.
TGCACTGGTGCATGTGTAGGTACACTTGTGCATGTGCGTGTATGTGTTTATGTGTGGATGTGTATGCGTGCGTGCGTGTGTGTGCGTGTGTGTGCATGTTCATGTTTTTGTGCATGTATGAGCATGATCATGTGTGTATCTTCTTTGTGTGTGCATAAATGCATGAGTGTTGTCCATGTGCATGCATTTGAGTGTGCTTGTGTGCAAATGTGCATGTATCCATGTGTTTGTATACTTTTCTATGTGTGTATGTGTGCATGTGGATGTGTATGAATATGTGTTTGATTTTGTGTATGATCATGTGTGCATGCATTCATGCCTATACAAGTCTATGTGTGTGTGTATGCATGTGTGTGTCTGTGTGTGTATGTATGTGTGTGTTTGCATGCATGCACATATGTGTGTTCATTGACGTGTGCATGCCCGTGTGTGTATGTGCATGAATACACATATGTGCGCATGTGGGTGTACATGCATGTCTATGTCTTCATGTGTGCGTGGGTGTATATGTGTATGCATGCATGCTTACATGTCTATATATGTTAGTGTGTGTGTGTCTGTGTGACATGCATGTGCACGTGTGTGCATGTGTGCATGTGTGTGCACATGTGCATGTGTTTGTGTATGTAGGTGTGTGTGGGTGTGTGTGCATGCATGCATATTTGTGTGTGTGCAATTATGCTCATGTGTGTCGTTGTGTGTGCATGTGTGAGTCTTCATGTTTATGTGCATCTGTGAGTCTTCATGTGTATGTGCACCTATGTATGTTCATGCATATGTGCATGTGCACGCTTGTGTGGGTGCATGTGTGTGCAAGTGGGTATGTGTGAACGTGTACGTGTGTACACGGGAACGTACAGGAGCTTGTGTGCATGTGGTTTGTCCATATGTGTGTGCGTGAGTGTTTGTGTGTGTGAATACATATGCATGAGCATTTGTTCATGCATGTTTACTTTTTTAATACATGTGCATGTGTGTCTGTGTGTGTGCAAGTGTTGTGCGTGGACATGCATGTGTGCATATGTGCACATGTGCATTTGTGTGTCTTCGTGTGCATGTGTGCATGGGTTTGTGTGTTAGTTCATATGTGTATGTGTGTGTGTGCATGATAGCATGTGTCAATGTGTTTACATGTGTTGGTCTGTGTGTGTGTGTGTGCATGTGCATGTGCTTGTTAGTGTGTGGGTCTATGTGTGTGCGTACATGTGTAAGTGTCTGTGTGTGTGCATGTGCATTTTTTTGCATGTGTATGCTTGTGCATATATATGAGTGTGTGTGCATGTGCGTGCATGTATGTGTATATATGCATGTGTGCATCTATGTGTCTTTTTGTACATGTATGCATATCTCTATTTTCTTATCTATGTGTTTGGCATAGTGTAAGAATTTTTATTTGAATGCCTATTTGCATGCATATGTGTGGGTGTGTCTATGCTTGTGTGCATGCATGGATGCGTGTGTGTATATGTATGCATGTGTGTGTGTGTGTCTATGTGTGATTGTTTGTGTACATGTGTGTATGTCTACATGTGTGTGCATTTGTATGTGTGGTTGCATGTTTATGTACATGTGTGGTTGAGTGTGTGTGTGTGTGTGTGCATACATGAGTATGTATGGATGGGCATGCTTTTGTTCATCTTAGTGTGTGCATGTGCTTCTGTGTTTGTTAATGGATTTTTGTGTGAGTAGGCATGCATGTCTGTGTGTGCACATGTGTGTGTGTACATTTGTGTGTGCATGTGCATGTTGGTGCACAATAAGACTTTTGTTTCTTATGTGTGTTTCCTTGTGCATGCAACTGTGTAAGCATTTCAGTGTGTGTCTATGTATATGTGTATTCATGTGCCCCTATGTACAACTTGTCCATCTATGCATATGTTATTGTGTGTGTGTGTGTGTTCATGTGCATGTTTGAGTGTATGCATTCATGTGCATGTGTGTGTGTGCATTTTTGTGTGGGTATGTATACATGTTCATGTGTTTTATGGTGTGTGCATTTATGATTGTGTGTGCATGTGGGTGTCGCTAGGTGTGTGAGTGTGTGTGTGCATGCCTTCATACTTGTGTGAGTGTGTGTATGTGTCTACATGTATGAGTGTCTATTTGTTCATAGGTGCATTTGCATGCACTTGTGCACGTGTGTGCATTAGTGTATGTACAATTGCATATGTGTGCATGTGTATGCACATGTGGGCATGCACGTCTACATGTGTGCATGCTTATGCATCTATAAGTATGGGAATACATATGCAAATTTGTTATGCATATGTGTGTGTATGTGCATTCATATGTGTACATGTGTGCATGTGTGTATTTATGCAGTTTTGAGTGTATGCATGTTTTTCTATATGAGTTTACATATGCATATGAGTGTGTTTTCTTAAACACTTGTGTGCACATGTGTGTTTGTGTCGGTGTGTGTGCTTATATATTTGAGTATGTGCATTGGTGTATATCTACGTGTGAGTGTGAGTGTGTATATATGTATGTATGTGTGTGTGTCTACGCGCATGCATGTTTGTAGTCATATGCATGTGTTTGTAAGTTTGTGTGTGTCTATGGATGTGTGTACTTATGTATGTGCATATGCATGCATGCTTGCATGTATGTATGTGTGTTTGTGTATTTGTGTGTATGTGCTTGCATATGCATGTGTGTGACTTCAAGTGGGTGTGTGGGTGTGTGTCTATGTGTTTAGGAGTATATGTGTGTGTTTTTGTGTGCTTGCATTTGTATTTGTGCATACTTATGTGTGGGAATATATTTTTGTGCATATGTGCATATGTGTTTGTGTATAAGTGTGTATATGTGTGTGAGTGCACGTGTGTGTGTGTGCATGCGTGTGTATTTTTGTGTATGTGTGTGAGTGCCTGTGCATGTGCATGTGTGTGCTTGAGCATGCATGTGTTTTTGTGTTCCAGTGTTTGTTCTTATGTACATGCCTACATTAATGTATGCATATCTTTGCATGTGCATGCATGGTTTCTTGTCTCTACATGGCTACACATATGCTTAAATATGCATGTGTCTTTGTGTGTGCAAGTGTTTGTCCATGCATGTGCATGTGCATGTGTAAGCATATGTGTGTATGAGCATGTGTGTGTGCATGCGTATATGTCGTTCTGTGCGTGCATGTTCCTTTACATTTGTGTGTGTATGCATCTGTGCATGTGCTTGCATTTGTGTGCCTCTGTATGTGCATGTGTGTGTATGTGCAAGCATGTGTCTTTATTTGTGTGCATTTCTATGTGCATGCTTTTTTGTGTGTGCATGTGTATATACATGTGTGTGTGCATCTATGTGAGTGCATGTGCATGTGATATGTGTGGGTGAGTATGCATGTGTGCATGTGTGCCTATGCTTATTCGTGTGTTCTTTTGTGTTTATGGGTACATTTGTTTGTACATGCATTCTTGCAAGTGTACTTTGTGCATGCATGTGTGCATGCATTTATGTCTTTTTGCATACATGTGTGCATGTGTGCATGTAGGTGTGCATACATGCTTGGGCATGCTTGTGTGTACGAGGGTGTGTGGGTGTGTACATGTGTATGTGCAAGTTTATATGTGTGGGGGGAGTGTCTTTTTGCATTTATATGTGGATTCTATCATATGTATGTGTTAGTGTGTGTATTTGTGTGTATATACAAATGAGTGAGTTTGTGTATCTGTGTGTTTACTATATGTGCATGTGTGCAGGCATCAATGTGAGTGAGTATTACTGTGTGTTTCAACATGTGCATGTGCGTGTGCATAATTCTATGTTTGTGTATCTGTATGCGTGTGCCTATGTATGTGTGTGCATGAGTGTGTGTAGGTTGTGCACATGTGGATGCATACTTATGTGCATGATTATGGACGTGTCTGTGTGTGTGCGCATGCATACTTGCTTGTCCATGCATGCATGTGCATATGTATGCATTTGAGTGTATGTGCATGTGATTACAAGTGCAAGTATAAGTGTGTGTATGTGTATAATTATGCGTACATGTGCATGTGTGTGTGCATGATTTTTGTTTGTGTGTGCATATGTGTATTTGCAAATGCTTTTGGGACACTTGCATGCATGCTTGTGCATGTGTTCCTACTTAAATGTGTGTGCATGCACATTTGTGTGCTTGCATGTGGGTATGTGCATGCATATCTGTATGCATGTGTGTGTATACATATGTGGGTGTATGGATATGTGTGTGTTCATGTGCGCATGTATGTGTGTGAGCATGTGTGTATGTGTGTGTGTAGGTGCTATGAGTTTGTACATTTGAGTATGTGTGTGTATTTGCTTGTGTGTGCACTTGCATGTGTGTTTTTGGTTGTATACTATGCATATGCATGTATGCATGTGTGTGGGTCTATGTGGGTATACATGTATATGCTTGTGCATGAGTGTGTATGTTTGTGTGTGTTTGCATGTGTGGATGTGTGCTTTTATGTGTTTGTGCAAGTGTGTATGCATGTACATGTTCTAGTATGGTGTGTGCATGTCTACGTGAGTGCATATGTTTGAGCATGTGTGTGTGTGATTGAATGTGAGTGCATGTGTGTGCATGTGTATGTTCATGTATAAGTTGGACTATGCACACACATGCGTGCATGTGTGCGTACGTGTGTCTTTATGTATGTTTTGTGTGCATGTTTATGTGTATGTGTTTGTCATTTTGTGTGTGCATGTGTGCATACATGCAAGTGCTTTTGGCAATATATGTGTTGGTGTGCATGCATATGTGTCTGTGAGCATGTTCATGTATGCACATGGATGTGTATGTTGGTGCATATGTGCATGAGTGTGTGGGCATGCACAAGTGGGTTTGTGAGTGTGTGTCTTTGTGTGTGTTCATGTGAATGTGTGTGTCTACTTGTACAAATGTGAATGTGTCTATGTGTGCTTGTGTGTGTGCATGCATGTGACCATGTGTACTTGTGTGTACATGTGCACATGTCTATATATGCATTATGCTTGTACAAAGTTTTTGGATGTGCATGTGTGTCTGCCTATATATGTGCCTATATGTGTGCATGTGTGTGTGTGTGAGAGAGAGTATGTGTGTGTATGTGTGCTTACATGTGTGTATGTTTATGAGTTTATGTATGCATTTGTGTGCTTATGTGTGCATATGCACATGTCCATGCATTTGTTTTTGCATGTACTTCTGTGTGTTCCTTATTATGCATGTGCATGTGCATTGTGTGCATGGGTGTGTCTGTGTGCATGCATGTTTATTTGTATGAAAGTGATCTTATGTATGCATGTGTGTAAGTGTGCTTTTGTGTGTGTACACTTAGATGCATGTGTTGTCCATGTGTGTGTGTGTGTTTGGGTGCATGTGTGTGCACATGTGTGTTTATGTGTGTGTGTGTATGTTTATGTGTGTATATGTTTGAACATCTATATTTGTGTGTCTATGAGTGTGCACATGTTAGTGTATGTGTGTGTGTGTGCATGCATGTGGGTGCATGCATGTGCATGGAGGTTGTTATGTGTGTGTGCACACGTGTGCATGCATGTGATTGCACACATCTGCATGCATGTGTGTGCACACATGTGCGTGTGCATGTATTCCCATGTGCTTAAGTGTGTACATGTGTGCCCATGTGAGTGTGTTTGTGTTCCTGTGTGTGTGTGTGTTTATGTGTATGCATGTGAAAGTCTGCATACATGTGTGTGCATGGTTATTGAGTGTGTATGTGTGGATGTATTTGTGTCTATGCATGTATGTGCATTAGAGTGTTTATTTGTGTTGATATGGGTGTCTGTGTGTGCCTTCGTGTGTGTTTATATGTATATAAGTGTGTGTTTACTGTGTGTGCATGTATTTCATGTGCATGTGCACATATTTATGTGCATGAGTCCATGTGTGGGCTTATGTGATATGTGTGTGAGTGTGTATGTGGGTGCATGCATGCATGCATGCAAGTGTGTGTGTGTGTGTGCATGTGTGTGTTTCTATGTGTGTTCATGTCTGTGTATATATGTATGCAACTAAATGTATGTGAGCTCATTTGTGTGTATGTGAGCATCTTTGGATATTTGTGTATTTGCAGACGTATGCATGCATGTGTGAATAAGCATATACATGTGTGTTCATGTGCATACGGATTTGTGTGTTTGCTTATGTATGTGCATCTACATGCATGTGTTTGTGTGTAGATGCATGTGCATCCGTTTCTATGTGTGTGTATGTGTGCATGTGTCGACGTGCGTGCATGGGTGTGTGTATTATTATGTGTGTATGTGCTTGCTTGTGTGTGTGCATGTTTGTATGAGTGCTTGTGTGTGTGCTGATGAGTGTGTGCATGAGCACATGGGTGTGCTTGTGTGATCATATGTACATGTGCATGTTTGTGTGTGTGCTCCAGTGTGTGTGTGTGCACATCTTTGTTTGTGTGTGTATGTATACGTGGATGTGTGTTTGTGTTTTTGCTTATGTGCATAGGTTATTGTTTTTGTATACGTATGCATATATTTTTGTGTGTGTGCATGTGCATGTGCACTTGTGTGTGTGTGTGCATGTGTATGTGTGTTTGTGTGTGCATGCGTGTACAATACTTGAATGCTCAACTTACTGATTTTTTTGCCAAAGTTCATATCTTTTGTAGACTAACCAATCTACAAAGAACTATATTTCTAAATATTTATATGATTAACATGTTAAACCTTTTTTTTGTAATTATAGCATGTAGGATTATCATGATTCATGAATATTTGATTTAGTTTTTTTATTGATGCTTTAAGTTACATTTGGTTTTTAAAATTAAGTCTTTTGAGTTTTAAATTCTTTTTAATTTAAAAAAACATTCAGCTTAAGCACCCAACCTCTTCGCAAAGCTCAAAGGCTCAGGTGAAGTAGCCTATAATGCCAAGCATTAGATCTTGGGGTGTCACAAGTCATGAGCCTGACTAAAACTTAGTCAAGTCAGACCGGAGTACTTGTCATGGTACGACTAGTACAATGGCTTGGGTTAATTGAGTCAGGGCATGACTCCTAAGCCTAACTTAAGCAAACAAGTAGAGTCGAGCTCATAATTGATAATAATTTCTTCAAGTTAGGTTGGGCCCATTTTATTGTTGCATGTAGGTGCCTTGGTAATGACATCCCAAGGGCACCATGGTGTTACTAACCCCAATAGGTTGTATATTGCATGTAGAGGAAGTAATATGTAGACAAATCATATGGATAGTTTCATAATTTAGAACTAAATAAACGACTTTTTTTGTAGCAAAATTGGGCATATTTTTACTGACCAATCATGCATTATTATGATCAATCAATCACATTTTCCTCCATATTTGTGAACAAAGTTTTTAAATTAACCTTTCATTTGGAATGCTTTATCGAATGGTTGAGTACCCTTCTACCTTTGTGAATAGTATCTTGATCATCACTGTAGCCTATCCAATTTTTGGATATAGTGATCTAGATTATATCTCCTTGTGATTAGATCTGAATCCATTAATGGTTATTTTTATTGTATGTGTGTATGTAGTCATGTATGTGTCTACTTGTGTTTATGCATGCATGTGTGTTTATTTGTGTATACATTTGTGTGTGTGTGTCGACATGCATTTGCACATGTGTGTGTGCATATTTGTCTATGTATGTGTGTGATTGTGTGTTTTTGAGTATGTGTGCATGAGATTGTGTGTGTGTGTGTCCATGCATGTGTGCGGTTTGTGTGTGTCTGGGTTAGTGCATGTATACATGTAAGCATGTGTTTGTATGGATGTGTTTGTACATGTGTGTGTGTGTGTACATTTGTGTGTGCTTATGCATGCATTTGTTTGTGCATTTATGTGTTCTTATGATCATCTCCATGTGTGTGCATGCATATGGACACACATGTACATGTGGATGGTTTTGTATGCATCTTTTGTGTTCGTGAGCACTTTTCTGTGCTTGCACACATGTGTTTGTGCACACACGTGTGTTCATGTTTGTGAGCCTTTGCATGCACGTGTGCATAGGTGCATGGGATATGAGTATGTGGGTGCATTCATTTGCATGCGTTTGTGCACCAAAACATGTATGTATAGATTTATGTGTGTTTATTATTTTGTGCATATGTAAGTACAAGTGTGTATCTATGTGCGTATGTGTGTGTTAGTGCATGTGCATGTGAGTGTGTTTGTGAATACGTGTCTTTGTATGCATGCATGTTCATGTATGTGTGTGTTTGCCTATGTGTAGGTTTGTGTGAGAGTGAGTGTGCTTATGTGTGCAAGTAAGAGAATGTGTGTTTATAGGTGTGTGCAAGTGTGTACCTTTGTGTGTGCATGGATGAGTGCATGCGTGTGTATGTGAGAGTGTGTGCATGTAAGTACATACATAAGCATGTGGTTATGTATGTTCATGTGTGAGTGCATGTGCATGCTTGATTTTGTATATGTTCTTGTGTGCGTTTGTGTGGCTATATGCTTGAGTATGTGCATGTGTTTTCTTGCATGTGTTTGTGCCTATGTGTGTCTCCATGTATTTGCATGTATTCATTTGGTTGTATTTGTGCACATGTGAGTGCTAGTGTATGCATATGTGTATCTATGCATGTGTGTACATGTGTTCATGTGTTTACATTAGGTTGAGCATGTGTGTGTATGTGTGTTTGTGCATGCCCATGTGACTATGTCTGCTTGTGTGTATTTGCATGTGTGTGTGTGTGCACATGTTTATGCGCATGTGCATTTGTGTGTGCATTTGCGTCCACCCTTGTGTGAATGTCTATCTATGTGCGACATGTCTACATGCATATATGTGTACATGCATGTTTGCGTTTGCATGTGTGTTTGTTCATATGTGTATCTTTTCATGTGTGTGTGCATGTGTGGTTGTGTATGTATGTGTATATTCATGTGTGCATGCATATGCGAGCCTAGGCATCTGCGTTTATTATATATGTGTGTGTGTGTATTTATGTGTGTGTACGTGTTTGGGAGTGCTTTGGTACATGTGTGCATAGAAGTGTATGGATATATGTGTACAAGTGTGTGCATGCATGTGTGTATTTGCATGTGCACATGTGTTTGTCTGTGTATGTGTGTACATGTCTGCACTTGCATATATAGGTATACGTGCATGTGTATGTGCATGTTTATGCATGTTGTGTATGCATATGTATGTGCATGTGTGTGTGTGTGTTCGTTCTTGTGTATATGCATGTGTGTATGTGTGTGTGCATTTACATGCATGTGTGTGTATGTGTGTTTGTATACATCTTTGTGTTTATGCATGTGTGTATGTGTGCAAATATTTTTGTTCGTATACATGTTTGTGTGTGTATTTTTGTATTTGTGATTGTTTAAATGTTTATTTTTTTGTGCATGTGTGTGTGTATATGTGTATTCGCATGTTTGTGTACCTTTATGAGCATGTGTATGTGTCTGCACATGCTTTTTAGTGCAAGTGTGTGAGCATCTATCCACATGTTTTTGAGTGCCTATGTGTGTTCCTATTCATGTATTTGTGCTTGTGTGAGTGTGCAAGGACTCATGTGTGTGTGTGCATGTTTACATAGGTAAGTATGTGTGTAGGTGCATGTGTGTATATGTATTTGTGTGTATATATTGCATGTGTGTAAATGTTTCTATGTGTGTGCATCTATATTTGTGCATCTAGGTGTATGCTTGTATGAATATGTATCTAAGTCTATGTTTATGCATGTGTGCATTCCTACATGTGTGTGTGTACCCCTAGAAGCATGTGCTGATGTGTATACATATGCGTGTGCATTTATGCATGTGTGGTTGTGCGAGTGTGTGTGCACATGCATTTGTATGTGCAAGCATGTTCTTGTCAACAGCCATGTGTGTAGGTACCTTTGTGTGTTTGTGTCTATGTGTGTGGGTGTGTATGTGTGGCTCTACTTATGTGTGCATATGTATGTATGTAGGTATTCTTATGTGTGCATAAATGTGTGTTTGCTTATGCATATATTTGTGTTTGCATATTGATGTTTGTGTATGTGCATGTGTATGTATATGTGTATAAGTGTGCATGCCTATGTGTGTGTGTGTATGTCTGTGTTTGTTAGGCATCTTTATGCACCTTGTCAGCATATGTGTGCATTCATTTCTACATGTGTGTAAGTATTTCTTCATCTGTGTTCATGTGTGCATGTTTGTGCATATGGAATGTGAGTGTGTGTGTGCAATCACAGATGGCTATATGCATGTCCATGTGTGTGTTCTTGTGCATGTTTGTGTGTATTTGTGCATGCGTGTATGAGTGTGTGCTTGTATATGTGTGCACCTATCTAATATGGGTGCATGTGTACATATATCTGCACATGTGTTAGTATATGCTATAGTGTGTGTACATATATATGTATGTTTGTGTGTTCAGACATGCTTGCATGGGCATGCATGTATGCATAGGCATGTGTGCATACGTGTGTGTGTCCATTTTAATGTGTGTTTTTACTTGTATTTGCATGTGTGTATACATCTGCATGTGTCCATGGTTATGTTTATGAGTGTGTGCTAGTATGTGTGTGTGTGTGTTGGTGAGTTGGTGTGCTTGTTTGTGTGTGTACACATGAACATATGTGTAAGCTGATGTGCACAGGTACATGTACGTGTGTGCGTGTGTGCATGTGCCTGCATTTGCATGTGCATTTGTGCCATTATTGAGCATGTGTGTGTGTGTATGTTTGTGCATGTTCTTGTATGTCTGTGTGCAATTATATTGATGCACATGTGTGCTTATGTGTGTGTGTGCTTTTGTGTGCATGTGTGTATGAGTGCTTTAGTATGTATATGTGTATGTGTTTGCATGCCTTTGTGTATATGCATATGTGTGCATGTGAGCATGTGTTCATTCATGTGCATTTGCATGTGTGTGTATGATTCTTTTTGTGTATTTACATAGACATATGAGTGTATGTGTGTGAGTACATGCATGAATGTTAACACATTGTGCATGTGTGCATTTGTGTCTGTGATTGTGTTCATGTTTGTGTGTGTGTGTGCATGTGGGTGGGTGCATCTTTATATGCACGATTTTATGTGTGTCAGTGTGTGTGCATGTTTATGTTTGTGCTTTTGTACATGTGTACATGTGTATGTGTTTATACATGTGTATATGTGTGTGTATTTATGTGCATATGTCTTTGCATTTGAGTATGTGTGTATGTATGTGTGTGCATACTAGGGTACATTTCTGAGTGGGTTAGTGTGCAAGCATGTGCATCTATGAGTGCATATGCATGTGTATGTGCTTAGATGTGCATGCACGTTTGTGATTATCTATGCATTTGTATGTGCTTGTATTTGTTCATATGTGTGTATTCCTCAGTGTTTGCATGTGCATGTGAACTTATGTGTTTACATGTGTATGTTCATGTGTGTGTGTGTGTGCATGTATTTGTACAAGTGTGTTTTGTTTTACATGTGTGTGTGCTTGCATATGCATGTGTATGAATATGCATATGTCTGCACTTGTCTGCATGGCTATGCATGCGCAAGTACATGTATATGCGTGTGAATGTATTTGTGTGTATGCAAGTGTTTGTAAAGGTGTGTGTATGTATGTGCAAATGATTGTGTTCATGTGTATGTATGTGTGTTTGTGCTTGTGAATTTATACGTGTGAGCATTCATGCATTTATGTGTGTGTTTGTGCAGTTGTATGTGTTTATGTGTATGCATATTTGCATGACTATGCATGGGTGTGCATTCATGTGCATGTGCATGCATGTGTTTGTGTGCATGTTTTTGTGTGTACACATATAGGCATTTATTTTTGTTTGATTATACATTTTCATGTGTATGCATGTGTGTTTGTGTATATATATGAGCATGTTCATGTGTTAATGCATGTGTTTGTGTATCTACTTGTTTTTCTTCATGTGCCTATATTTATGTACCTATGCATGTGTGTGTGTGCAAGTGTGTGTAGTTGTGCATGCATTCGAGCCTGTATGTGCTTGAGAGCATGTGTACGTACTTGCATGCATGAGCACTTGCATGCCTGTGCATGCGTACATGCAAGTGTGACTGTGGATTAGTGTTTGTGTCTCTGTGTGCATGTATGTATCTGTGTTTGTGTAAGTCTATTTGTAGGTAGTATATGTGTGCTATATGAGCATGTATGTGTTTTTGTATGTGCAAATATACATGTGTATTAGTGTAGGCATCTTTGTGAGCATATGCATGTATGTGTGTGCATGCATATTTGTGTGCATATATGCATGTGTGCATGTGTGTGCATGTGTTTATGAGTGTGTAGGTGTGTGTGTACATGTGTGTAGGTGTGTGTGCATAAGCATTTATGTGCATGTGTGTGCATATCATGTATGTGCATGTATTTACATCTACATGTGCATATGCATGTGTGTGTGTGTGTGTGTGTTTACTATGCATGTGTGCATGTACAAATGGGCATGTATGTGTGTGTGCAAATGCATATGCATGTGTGGGTGAGTATTTGGATGTTAATGTGGGTGTTTGTGGCTTTGTGCATGTGTGTGCGTGTTATTGTGTGTGTGGGTGCATGCGTGTGTGCATATGTGTGTGCATTTGTGACTATGTGTGTGCAAGCATGCATGTGTGTGTGTGGGTGTGTGCATGTGCATGTGTGTGTTTGTGCATGTGTGTGCATGTGAGTTATGCATGTAAGCATGTGGGTGCATGCTCATGTAAGTACATGTACATTTGTGATATGAAAATTTATGCATGTGTGCATAAGCATAGGTGTGTGTGTGGATATGTGTTCATGCTTATCCATATGCACCTATGTGTAAGATTGTGTGTGTTTGTATGTATGCGAATGTGTGGGTGTGTATTTGTGTACATGAATGTTTTTTTGTGTATGTGTATGCATGCATGTATCTGTGTGTGTGTTGGTATATGGTTATACACATGCATTTGTGTACATGCGTGCGTGTGTGTATATGTGCATGTGTGTTGGTTTATGGGTGTGAGCATGTGCATCTATGTGCGCAAGCATTCTTATATAAAGGTTGTTGATGTGTGTCCATTTATGTATGTGTGTGCATTTATGAATGTGTGCATGTGTGTGGTTGTGTAGGTATGTTGGGTGTATGTGTGCATGGGGGTGTACGTTGCAGTGCAAGTATGTGTGTGCATGTGCATGTGTGTATGCATATGTGCACGTGTGTGCATGTGCATGTGTCTAGGTGTGTGTGCTTCCATTTGTAAGGATGTGCATATGTTTGCATGTATGTGTGTGTGCATGTGTGTGCTTATGTGTATGCATGGTAATGTGCATGTGTGTCTGTGTACAAATTTTTTTATGTGCGAGGGTGTATGTATGCATCTGTATATGCTAATGTGTGTGTATGTGCATGTGTCCATTTGCATGCACATGTGTGTATGCACGTGGGTATACATGTAACTTTTTGTTTGTGCATGTACGTGTGAACATGTTTTTGTGTGTGTGTATGTGTTTGTGTGTGTGTATGTGTTTGTGTTTATGTTTATGCTTTTATATGAGCATGTTCTTGTCTGTGTGCGTGTTTGTTCATGGACGTGGGTGTTGGCATGTGTGTCTATGCATGTGGATATATTTGCAAGTATTTGTGTGTGTATTTAAGAATTTGTACATGCAAGTGAACATGTGTATGTGTGTATGTTCGTGCATGTCTGTGTGTGTGCATGTCAATGCATGTATGTGCATTTTTGTGCATATATGTGTCGGTGTGTGTGTGGATGTGCATGTGGGAATGTGTGTTTGTGCGTACCTATGCATGTGTATTTGTGTGTGCACATGAATGTGTGCTTGCATGTGTGCATCAGTGGAGCATGTGGTCCTACATAAATGTCCATGTGTTCATGCATATATGTATGCAAGTGTGTGTAAATGTGTGTCTGTACTTATGTTTGCATGTTAGTGTGCATGTGCATGTGAAAGAGAGTGAGTGAGTATTTGTGTATATATGTGTGTGTGTGCAGGTATATGCATGGGTATGTGTACGAGTGTCTGTGGATGCATATGTGTATACATAGATATCTATGTGTGAGCATATTTGTGTGTGTATTGGGGTGTATGTGGGCATGTGTGCTTACATGTGGGTGTGCATGTGCGTGTGTTTTTTTGTATGGGTATATGCATCAGTGTGTGTACAAGTGATAAGTGTGCACAAGCATGTGTGTATACACACTTATATTTGTGTGCACATCCATGTGTGTGTGCATGTTTATGTGCTTGTTTATGCATGGTCATGTCTTTGTGTATGTGCATGTGCATGTGTGTGTGTGCAAGAGCATGTGTGTATGTGTGCATATGTGCATTTTTGTGCATATGTCATTATGTTTGTTTGTATGCATGTAGATGTGTGTGTTTGTATGTGCATGGGTATCAGTGTGCATAGGTGTGTGCATGTTTGTTTGTATATGTGCATTTGCATCTATGTTCATATATGTGAGTGTGTGTGTGCACATGTATATGTGTGCACATGTGTGTGTACATGAGCATGTGTGCATGCATGTGTGTGTGCATGTGAGCATATGTGTGTGCATGATTGCTTATGTGTTGTTTATGTGTCTACATATGGGTGTGAGTGCATGCTTGCATACATGTGTGTATATTTGTGCATATCTATTCATGCCCTTCTATGTGCTTGTGCACATGTGTGTGCAACCATGCATATGCTTGTAAGTGTGTGCATATTTTTTATGCATTTTTGTGTATGCGTGAAAGTTTGTGCTTATGTATGCTGTGTTTGTGCATGTGCCTTTGTATGCACATGTCTGTGTCCATACATGTGTGTAAGGATATGTGCATCTGTACTCATGTGTGTCTGTATGTGCTCATATTTGTGTGCATGCATGCATGTGTTGTTTTGTGGGTGCTTGTATGTGTATGTGTTGTTCTATATGTTTGGTTGTGCACATGCGTTTGTGTGTCTACTTGTCTTTGCATGTGTGCGAGCATGTACATGGTTTGTTCAAGTATGTGTGTTTGTGTGTGTATACCTTGGCATATATGTTTATGTGTATATTTGTGTGGGGTGATGTGTCTATGGGTTCGCATGCACGTACGTGTGTTCGTGTGAGTGTATGTGTGGGTTTGGGTGTGTTTGTGCATGCGTGCATGCATTCTTGTGGAAATGTATGTGCATGCATGCATGAACATATGTGTGTGCGTATGGATGTGAATCAAATGTGCACCTTTGAGTGTGTGTGCTTTTGAATATTCACTTGTGTTAGTTTGTGCATCTATGTATGAGTGTGTTTGAGCATGTGTGTGCCTATGCATGTGTGTCCATTTATTTATGCATGTGCTTGTTTGTATTTTTTAGTGCCTATGTGTGTGCATGTCTATGTTTTGTGTATGTGAATGCATATGTGTGCATATTCATGTATTTTCACTTATGTGAGCATATGCAAGATCGTACATGTGTGTGTGTCCATGTCTAAGTGTGCTTGTAGTTGTGTATGTGTATGTATGTGCATATGTATATGTGTGTGTGTGCAGGTGCATGTGTTTGTGTACTTGTCCACTTGTCCATGTGTGCATGTGTATGTGCATGCAAGTGTGTTTCAAAATGTGTTTAAGTGCATGTATTTATGTGTGTGAGTATGTGCAGGCATACACGTGTGTGTGTGCATGTGTACATGAACGCACGAGTGTGTGCATGCATGCACATGTGTGCTTACATCTAAACATGTGTGTTTGTGTGTGTGTGTGTGCAAGTGTGTGTGCCTGTTTGCATGTAAGAGTGTGCATCCATGATTGTGTGAGTATGTGTTCATGTTATTGTGTGTGTGTGCATAGGTGCATGATTACATGTGTGTGTGCATGTGAAAGGGCATGTGTGAGTGTGTCTTTATGTGATCATGTGCATGTTTTTGCATGTGCATATATGTGCATGCATATGTGTGTACGTGTGTGTGCATTTGTGTTTGTATGCTGGTGTGTGTGTGCTTCTGTGTATATGAGTGTATGTGTTTATGTGCATGTATGTGTATGTGTATGTGTGGGCATGCGAGTGCACAATGTTCCTTGTGCATTTGAACCATTGTGCATCTTTATAGATATAGTCCTTGTGTGTGAGCTTATGCATGTGTGTATGCATACATGTGTGCATTTGCACATATTTATGTGTTTGTCTGCACATGCAATTGTACGTGTGGTTGTGTGTGTGCATGTTAGATTATGTGTATACATCTATGTGTACTTGCTCAAGTGTGTGTGTTTATGTGCATGTGTGTATCTGTATATATAGGTGCATACGTATGTGTGTGTATACATTTGTTTGTGTGCTTATAAAAATCTGTACAGATGTGTGCGTCTACATCTGTGCTTCTTTGGCTTGTGTTTATGTGGGACCATGTATGTGTGAGCATGTGCATATGTGTATGAATATGCTTGTGTGCGTGTGTGCATGTGTGTGTGCATATGAGTGTGAATGTGTGTGTGCAAGCCTATTTGTAGGGGTTTGTTACATGTATGTGTGTGTGTGCATGTGCATACATGTGCATGTCTATCTATGGGTGTGCACATGTGTATAACTATGCATGTGTGAGTATTTTTGTATGTATGCATTTGTATGGGCATGTTTATGCAGATGTGTGTGTGGTTGTGGGTGTATTTACATGTATATGTGCATGTGTTTGTGTGTTGGTGCACATATGTAATTAAGTGTGTGCACTTTCGTGTGCGTGCTTGTATTCACACTTGCATGTATGTGCATGTGTTTGTGTATCTACATGCAAGCATTTGTGTATGTATGTGAGTGTGTGCATGCGTGTTTATTTGTAGTCCATGTGTGCAATTGTATGCATCATTTGTGTTCTTGTGTGTGTTTGTGCATGTGCATATTTGTGATTATTTTTGTGCATATGTATAAGTTTATACTTTTGCAAGCAGGTACATGTGTGCATGTTTGTGTTTATGTATATATGTGTGTGCACATGTGTTTGTGCATGAGTATGCATGTGTGTGCACATGGGTGTTTGTGTGGGTGTTCATGAGTGTGCATGTGTGTGCATATATGATTGCATGTGCATGTGAATGTATGCACTTGTGCATACTTGTGTGTGTCTATGCAAGTACAAGTGCAAGTGTTTATGAGAATGCATATTTGTATGTGTGTGCATCTGTGTTTGCATGTGCATGTGTGAGCATTTATTTTTGCTATTCATTATGCTAGCACGTGTGTTTGCATGTGCATGTTCTTTTCATGTATGTGCATGAGCATGAGAACTTGTGTGTATACATGTGTTTGTTTGTGTGTGCATGGGGGTGTGTGTGTGTGTGCATGTGAATTTTTTTTGTGAGGGTGTGTGTCGTTGTAAATTCTTTCAAGCATGCATGAGTACATGTTTGCATGTGTACATGCATGCATGCACGCATGTGTAGGTGGGTGTGTGTGTTTATCTATGTGTGCATGTATTTTTCTATGTGTGAATATGCCTATTCCTTGGTCTAGGCATTTGTGTCTATTGTGTAAGCATCTATGCACGTGTGTATGGCCATCGTTGTGAGCATATGCAAACACATGTCAGTGTATAGGTCTGCATACATGCATGCATGCATATGTATGTGTGTGTGTGCATGTGTGTTCATGTGTGTGGGTGTGTGTGTGTTTTCACAAGTGTGTAGATGTGTGTGCAATTACATGAATGTGATTGCGTTTGAGTGTGACTGGGTGTGCACGAGCATGTGTTCTTGTATGCATGTGCATGTGCTTGTGCATATGCATATGTTTTTGTTTGTGTGTGTGTGCACACACATATATGTGGGATTGTGTGGGTGTGTTCATGTGTGTGTGTGTGTGTCTTTCTACCTATATGGGTGTTTATGTTAGTGCATATTTGTGTGCTTTTTTTTTCTGTGTGTGTGTGTGTGCATGCATGCATGTCTTTATGGGTGTTATCATGCATACGTGTGTATTTTTTGAATTTGTGTGTGTGGGTGTTTGCATGTTAATGTGTACTTGTACATGTGTACGAGTGTGCTGATGTGTTCTGCGTGTGTTTGTACTATATGCACTCATATATGAATGTGTGCATGAGTATGGGTGTGCATGTGTGTCTTTATGCACGTGCATTTGTGTATGCTTGTGTGTGTTTATGTGTGCATATATGCTTTTTTGTTTGTGTATATGCATGTGTGTGTACATGTCACTAAGTGCATGCATGTGTGTGTTCATGCATATTTCTATGTGTGTGTGTGGGTACAAGTGTCCATGTGTGTGCATGTATATTTGTGGGTGTGTGTGCATGCATAAGGTTGTGCCATGCAAGCATTTAAGTGTATGTGTGTCTATCTTTGTGTTTACATGCACGAGAAAGTATGTGTTTTTGCATGTATGCGTCAGCATGTGCATTCATGTGTGAGTGCCTATATGTGTGTGTGTGTGGGTGTTTATATGAGTATGTATGTGTGTATGTGTGTGTACATGCATATGTGCATGTATCTATGTGTGTCTAAACTTGCATGCATGTTTGTGTGTGTTGGTGTATCTTAATGTTCATGTGTGTGGATGTGTGTGGATTTATGTTTGTTTGTGTGTGCATGTGTGTATTCTTAAGCATACTTTTATGTGTGTGTGTGCATGCATGCACATGTGTGTATGTGTATGTGTGTGCTCGTGTATGTGTGTGTATATGCATGTGCATGTTCATGTGTTTGTATGTGTGCATGCATGTGCACATGTGCATGTATGTATGTGTATACATCTATGTGCGTGTGCATCTATATGTTGTCTGCATGCATTTATGAGTGTGCATGTGTGTGTATCAATGTGTGAGTTAGTGTATTTTAGCATGTGTGTGTTTGTGTGCGTGTGGGCATGTGTATGTATGTGTGTTTGCATGTCTTTATGTGTGAGTATGTGTGCATGGGCACATCTATGTTTCTAAGTATGTGCATGAGTATGTGTACGTGCATTTGTCTATGTGCTTGTGCATATTTTGAGTGTATTCATGAATAGGTCTATGAAAGTCTGTGTGTGTGTGTGTGCATGTGTGCTTGCATGTTTGGGTGCATTTGTTTATTCATGCATGAATGTGTGTGCATATATGTTTGTATTTGTGGATATACATAGTTGTAAGTATGGGTGTGTGCATGTGAGGGGGTGTATTTTTATCTGTACGAGCATGTGTGTGCATGCGAGTATGCATGTACATGTGTCTATGCATGTACATCTGTCTATGCATGTGTGTTTGTGTGTGCATGTATGTGTGTGTGAGTGTGTGTATATATGTGTGCATGTGTGTGTTAGTGCGTGTGTGTGAATGTGTGTATGTCTACGTATGTGTGGGTGTTTTCTTTGTGTGCATGCGAGGGTACATGCAAGTGTGCATGTGATACGTGTGTGCAAGCTTGCATGTGAATGTGCATGTGTGCATGTGTATGTATATGTGTGCAGGTTTGTTTGCATGTGTATGTTTGTGTATGATTATGCATGTGCGAGGGTGCACCTGTGCATGAGTATGTTGTGTGTATTATGTGTGTTGTGTGTGTGTCTATATGTACACATGCTTATGGATGTGGTTATGCATCTTTGTTTGCATGTGTATGCATGAACATGCATGGGTGTGCATGCATGTATGTATGTGAGTGTTTGTGTGTGTTTGTTTGCATATGTATGTGTATACATTTTTGTGAGTGTGTAAGCATGTGTGTACTTGTTTGTGTGAGAATGTATACATATGTGCATGTTTATAGATTTCTACACATGAGTACATGCATTCATGTATACATGCTAGTGTGTGTGTCTGCATGTTAATGCTTGTGTGCCTATGCTTGAGTGTGTCTCCATGCATGTGTGTGCATATATGTGTATGTGGATTATTTTGTGCATGTGAGTACATTATAGTATGTGTGGGCATGCACATATTTACATGTGCATGTAAATATGTGTGTGTGTTTATCCATGTGTGTTGGTGTGTTTTATGTGTGTCTTTATATGTTTGTATGCACATATGTATTTGTGTCATTGTGTAGGTGTTTTTGCATGTGTATGATTATAGGTGCATGCATGCTTATGCATGCATGTGTGCATATGCACATGTGAGTTTTTGTGCTTCTATGTGCATGGTTGCATGCATGGGTTTTTGTGTCTTAAGGTGAGTCTATTCATGCGTATGTTTGTGTGCTTGCTTGTGTGTGTATGTGTGTGTAGGTGGGTGTGCAAGGTAGCATGCATGGGTTTGCATATGTATGTGTATGTGTGTGCATGTTCATGCACGCATGAATATGTGTGTGTGCTTGTGTGCATGTGTGTATATGCCTAAGCAAGTGTGTACATGTTTATGTGTGAATTACATGCATGTGTGTGCAATGTGTGTGATTTTGTGTGTTTGTGTGCATCCATGAATGTGCACATGCTGAGTGTGTGTGTGAGTACATGAATGCACATATGTGCACTTGTGTGTTTGTTCTTGTGTGTCTGTGTTTGTGTCAATGTATGTTGTTGGATTCATGTGTATGTATGGGTGTGTATGTTGTTGTGCATGTGCATGTTTGTACATGTGTGTGTGTGTGTGTGTCTAAGTGCAAGTGCATCTATGCAGGCATATGTATTTGTGTGTGTATGCATGGTGTGTGCATTTGTGTGTGTGTGTATGTAAGTGCATGCATAAGTGTGTGTGGATATGTGTGTGTGTTCTTGTTCATGTATGTGAGTGTTTGTGTGTTTGTATATGTGCATAATTCCTTATGTGTGGATAGGTGCATGCATCAAGCATATGTGTGGGTATTTATATGTTTGTGCATGTATGTGACAGTGCATCTATGTGTACATGTGTGTGTACAAATGTGTATTCACATTCATATGTGCGCATGTGTTTTTCCATGTGTATATGAATCCATGCAGGAGGGTATTCATGTGTGTGCATATGGCTATGTCTATGTGTGTGTACTTGTATGCACATGCACATGTGTATATGGGTTGGAGTATTTGTGTGTGTGTGTGTGCATACATTTGTGCTTATGTACTTATCTATGTGTGAGGGAACATGTGTGTGCCTATGTGTGTGTGTGTGTATGCATGTGTTTGTGTGTATTTGCATGTGTTTGTGTGCATTTGCATGTGTTAGTGTGTGTGTGTGTGTACATGCATGTGTTTGTTAATGTGTATGTCTGTGCCTATGCATGTGTGTATGTGTGCGTGCATGATGCATATGTGCACGTGTAGGGTTCAGTGTTAGTTTGTGTGAGCACACATGTATGCATGGGCATGTGTGTGCATGTTTGTGTGCATTCATGTGTGTGGATTGTATGGGTGCATGTATGTATGTTTTGTGTATATGTGACCATGTGTGTGTGTGATCAGGTTTGTGCTTGCTTGTGTGTTTGTGTGCAGGCGTGAGTGTGCATGCATGCATGTGTATTAGTGTAGGCATGTGTTTGCATGAGTGTTTGCATGTGCATGCACATGTGTGTGTTTGTGTGTGCATCATGTGTGCATACAAGTGTATGAGTGTGAATCTATTTGCGTGTGTTTGTATGTGTGTTCATGTTTTTGCATGTGAATGTGTGTGTGCATGCCTATGCATATTTGTGTGTCCAAATCTACAAGCATTCGCATGCATGCACAAAAGTTCATGAGTGCACATCTTTGTGTGTTTGCATTTGCATGTATGTTTGTGAATGTACGTATGTGCCTTTGTTTGTGTGTGCATGTGATTGCATTTTTGTATCAGTGCATGTGTGTATGCATGCATGTGTGTGTATTTGTAGTTGTGCATGCATGTGTTTTTGTGCATTTGGGCATGTATGTCTACATGTTCCAGTATGTGCATTCATGCATATGTGTGTGCACATATGTGAATGCATGTTCTTTTTTTTGTATGTGTGTGTGCATGCATGAATGCTTGTGTGTGTGAGTGTGAGTGTGTGCTTGTGCATGTGTGTACATGTGCATGTGTGTGTGTAAGCATGTGTGTGTGTGTACATGTGTGCATGTGTGTCCATCGATGCTCCTATGTGTGTGCTTCTACATGTGTGTGTGTGTGTATGTGCTTGTTTGCTTATGTGTGTCTTTGATTTTGTGTTTATTACTATGTGTGTTTGTGCATGCATGTGTGCATGTGCATATGCTTGGGCTTGTGTGTGTCCTTGTGCATGTTCATGTGTGTGTGTGCATATGCCACTCCGTGTAGATAGATGTGCATGTCCATGTGTGCATGTGAGTGTCCATGTGTATATATATGTGCACGTGTGTGCATGGGTGCATGCGTATGTGTATACTTGTTTACATATGTGTGTGCATTTGGTCTTGTGTTCGTTCCTATGTGTGTGAATGGTAGGTGTATGTGCTTGGTTTTGTGTATGTGCATGAGCACATGTGTGTGTATGCATGTGTGAATTTGCATGCATGTTTGTGATTGTATTTGTACATTTTCTATTGGGTGTGTGTGTGCCTGCCTATGTTGAGTGTTTATGTGTGTGTATGTGTGTGGGTGTGAATGCCTGTGTTTGTGTGTGTATGCATCCATGTTTGAGTTTCTATGTGTGTGCATGGATGTGTGCATATATGTGTGAATGTGCCTATGAGTTTGGGCATGTGTGCTTGCATGTGTGTGTGTGTTGCATGCATGTATTTATGTGCACATGCATGTGCATTGATTTATGTGTGTCTATGTTTGTGTGCATGTCATGTCTACACTAATGTGTATATGTGTATGTGTGTGTGTGTTTGTGCTTGTGTGTGTGCATGTGTTTGTGCATGTGTGTGTATAGCTTAGCTCATGTGTATATTTATAACGCACGTGTGTGCATGTGTTCATGTGCGTGTGAGTGAGTATATGTGCGAGTGTGTGTGTGTGTGTCTGTGTGTGCCTATATGTTCATGGTTGCACGTGTGTGCGAGTGTTTTGTGTGTGCATGTGCTTCTGTGACTATGTGTGCATGTGTCTGACCATGTTTATGTGTTTTCTTGTGGGAATGTGAGCTGTTAGCATGTGTGCCCATGTGTGTTGCTGTGTATGTGTTTTGGTGCACTTGTATGTCTATGTGCTTGTGTGCATGTTCATGTCTATATGTGTGTGTGGACATGTGCATGCATCTATGCATGCATGTTTGTGTGTGTGTGTGTATGAGTGTATGTTTGAACATGTGTGTGTATTTGTGTCTGTGTGTGCATGCATCTTTGTGGTTATGTGTGTGTTTATGCATAGGCTTGAGTGTGTGTAGGGCTATATGAATGGGGGTAAGTGTGTGTACATGGGTGTGCATTCAGACATGCCTATATGTGTGTGTGCATTCAACTATTCATGTTGTTATGTATGTGCATGTGAGCATATGTGTATACATCTATGTGTACTTGCTTGAGTGTGTGAATGTATGTGTGTATTTTTGCATTTCTATCTGGATGTGCGAGCATGCATGTGTGGATGTGCATATGTAATTGCATACATGTGTGTGTGTGTGTGTATATTTCTGTGTTTTTGTAAAAGTGTGTGTATGAGTGTGTGCAAAGTGTGTGTGTTAAAAAATATATGCATGGTTGGGATTGTTTGTTAGGGTCCACATGTATGTGAGCATGTGCATGCATACATGAGTATGTGTGTGTGCATATGTACATTCATGTGTGTACATATGAGTGCGCATGTGTTTGTGTCATCCTTTGTGTGGAAGTTTGTGCGTGCATTTGTGTGCATGTGCATGTGCATAAATGTGCTTGCCTCTGCATGAGTATGCACGTGTTTATATAAGTGTGCCTATGTGAGTGTTTTTGTGTGTGCTTGTGTGTGCATGCATTTGTATGCACATGTTTGTGCATATGTGTGTGTGTGTGTAAGTGTATTTGCAAGTATATGTTATTGCTTGTGCATGTATGTGTTTGAGCACACTTTTGTGTGTGTTTGCATTCACACTTGTGTTTGTGTGTTCATTTGTGTGTGAGTCTACATGCAAGCATATGTGTGAGTGTGTATTTGTGTGTAGTGCATGTGTGCATTTGTGTTCTTGTGTGAATGTGTGCATGTATGTGTGTATGTGTGATTGTGTTAGTGTATGTGTGTGCATGTGTTTGTACTTTTGCATGCATGTGTGTTTGTGCATGTTTGTACTTGTTTTATATGTGTGTGTGCACAGGTGTGCACATATGTGCATATATGTTTGTGCATGAGTGTGCATGTGTGTGCACCTGTGTGTGTGTTCAGGTGTATGTGACTGTGCATGTGTGTGCTGTAACTAAACATACATGTGTGTGTGTGTGTATGCACTTGTGCGTACATGTGTGTGTTTGTATGTGTCTATGCATGTGCAAGTGCATTTGTGTATGAGTATGCATATTTGTATATGTGTGCATGTATGTATTTGCATGCATATGTGTGTGTAAATGTTTGTTAATTTAATTTTATTGTTTTGTGCATTAACATGCATGTGCATGTGTGTGTGTGCATTGTTATATATGTGTGAGTGCATGTACATTTCTTTGTGTTGGTTTGTGTGGGCGTGTGTCATTATACATTCTTTTGAGCATGTTTGAGTACAAGCTTCCATGTGTACATGCATGCATGTGCATACACACACGTGTGAGAGTGGGTGGGTGTGTATGTATATGTTTCTGGACATATGTGTGAATATGTGGGTTTGCAAGCATGTGCATGTGCATGTGTGCTATGTGGGCATTTGTGCATCTGTATGTGTGGCCATCTTTGTGACCATATGCATGCATATGTGTGTGCATATGTGTGCATGCTTATATGCATGTATATGTATTTGTGGGTGTGCATGTGTGTACATGTGTGTACATGTGTGTGTGTGTGTGTGCACGTGTGCACACATGCATGTATGTGCATGTGTTTATGTGCATCTATTTTCCTATAAGCATTTGTGTATGTGTGCATGCATGTGCATATGCACGTGTGTAAACGTATGTGTGTGCATTTGTATATGCATGTGTGTACATGTCTGAGTGCATGTGTGCATATGTGTGTGCATGTATGTATGCAAGCATGCATATGTGTACATGTCTGAGTGCATGTGTGCATATGTGTGTGCATGTATGTATGCAAGCATGCATGTGTTTTGATATTTGTGTATGTGTAGTTATGTGTATGAATGTGTGTGCGTGTGTGCACGTGTGCTTGATTGCATATGAATGCTATTGTGTTTGTATATGTGTGTGTGTGTGGATGTATCTATGTGTGTGTATGTTTGTGTATGTGTGTGTATGAATGTGTTTTTATTTGTGTGTAAGCATGCACATGTGCTCTTGTGCATTTTTTGCACGTATACATGCACTTGTGCATGTGTATATGTGCGTGTTTATGCATGTGTCTTTGTGTGAATGTGTGCATGTGTGTCTATATATGTGCATGTGCAGATGTATCTATGTACATGTGTATGTGTAGGTGTGTCTATGCATGCATGTGCTTTTGTACAAGCTTGTGCATATGTATTTGTATGGGCTTGTGTTTGTATTTGTATGTTTTTATGTGTGAGTGTGCATGTATTTTTGTGCATACATTTATGTGCATTTTAGTTTGTGTATGTGCATGTCTATGAACCTATGTTTATGGGTGTGTGCCTATGCTTGTGCATGTGCATTAGTGTGCTTGTTTGTGCATGTGCATGTGCGTGCATGTTTATATATGTGTGTTTGTGTGTATATGTTTATGTGAGTGTGTGTATGTGTGTGCACATGTGTTCTTATGTGTGCATCTATGTGGGCCGATACATTTGTGTGTGCAAGCATGAGTTTGCATACATGTCTGTTTACCTAGGTAGTGTGTGTATGCGTGTCCATTTGCATGCACATGTGTGTACAATAGTGTGCATTTCCTCACATGTGAACATATACATGTATGATTGTGTGTGTTTTCTTATGTGTGTGTATATGTGTGTGCATTTGTTTGTGTGTATATATGTATGTGTGCATGCATGGGGCATGTGTTCGTATGTGTGTGTACTATGTGTGCTTGTGTTTTGTGTATCTAGATGAATGTGTGCATGTAGGTGTGCAGGTGTGGGTGGTCATGTGCATGTGCATGTGTGACTTTGTGCATGCATGCATAACATGCATACACACACAGACCTACACACATGTGCGTGGGTTTTTGTATGTGTGTGTGTTCATGTGAACAAGCGTGTGTCTAGGGTATGTGTGTGGGTTTGTATGTGTGTGTGTGTGTTTGTGTGTGCATATGATTGCATGCATTTGTGTGTGTTTGTAGACATGTGTGTATGTATGTGTGTTTGCATGTGTTCATTTATGTGAGTGTTTGTGTTGTGATTGTGTGTGTGTATGCATGCATGAGGGTATGTTTGTGTAAGTACATCCGTGTATGTGTGAGTTTGTGTATGCTTGTGTGCATGTATTTGAATATGCATATGTGTGTGCTTCTATATTAGTGTATGTGAGTGTACATGTGTGTATGTGCATGTACATGTGTGTGTGCTTATTTGTTTGCACGTATATGTGCTTATTTGTTTGCACGTATATGTGCTTATTTGTTTGCACATTTGTGTGTATAGGTGTGTGTGTGTGTTTGCAAGCATGTGCCTTTTTGTGTTTACATGTGCTTGTGTGTGCATGTGTGTGACTATGTTTGTGCATGTTTTGCATTTGTGTGCATGTGTGAGTTTGTGTGTGCTCCTTTATGTGTGAGAGCATATTGATGCATGTGTGTGTGGTTCTGTGAGTGTGTGTGTTGCTATGAATATGCATTTGTGTATACATGTTTATGTGTATGTGTATGCATTCATGCACATGTGTGTGTTCATGTGTGCATATGCATGTACGTGATTATGCTTGTGCATGTGTGCACATGTGTTTATGTGTGTGTGCATGTGTTTGCCCATTATTGTGTGCTTATGTATATACCTTTGAGTGTGTTAGAGCATGTACAGAAGTGTACGTGTGCATGTGTATGTGTTTGCGAATATGTGTGCTTATGTGTGTGTTTGTGGGTATGTGTCCATATGTGTGTGTGTGTATGTGTGTGCATCTCCATGTATTTGTCCATAAGTGTGAGTTTCTATGCTCATGAGTGCATGTGTGTGTGCATGTGTAGGTGCATGTTTGTGTGCATATGTATGTACATGTGTTTGTGTGCATGTGCATTCGTGTGTGTATGCATGCACATGTGGGTGTATGTGTGTGTACTTGTGTATGTAGGTGCATTCATGTGTGCTTATGTGAGTTTGTTTATGTGTGAGCATTCTTGAGTGTGTACTTTTGCATGTGCATGAATGTGTGTGTATACATGTGTGCACATAGGAGTTCATGTGCATGTGTGTGTGTGTGTGTGCATCTATGTTTGTGCATGTATGTGTGAGTGCATGTGTGTGCACATGCAAAGGAATTTGTGTGTTTGTCCATGTATGTGCTATTTGTGAATGTCAACATGTTTTTGGGTATGGGTATGTGTGTATATTCAAGTGCATGTTCCAGTGTGTGTGCTCGTATGCATCTCTATATGCTTGCATTTGTTTGTATGTGTGCTTGTATGTGCATGTGCATTCTTGTATGTGTGTGGTGCTGATGTGCGTATGTGTGTGCATGGGAGTATGTGGTTATGCTCTTGCAAGTTTGTACACCTGTGTGTATGTGTTTACGTGCTTGTCATGTGTGCATACATTTGTATGTGTTTTTGTGTGTGCATGTGTTCATGCATGTCTGTGGAGACATGAGTGTGTTGGTGTTTGTTTATGCATGTGTTAATGCAAGCATATGTGTGTGTGTGTGCTCTCTCATATATCTATGTATAGGTGAGTGTGTAGGTGCATGTATTTGTTTATGTGTGTGGGTGTGTGCATGTGCATGTGTGTGTGCATGCATACTTGCTTGTGTCTGTCTGAATGTGGGTGTGTTAAAGAACACACATATGTGAATGTGAGAGTGTGTTCATGTGTGTGTGGGTACATGTACATGTGTATGTGCACAGGTATGTGTGTGTGTGTGCATGGGTGCATGCAAGGATATGTCTACAGATGTGCATCCACATGTGTGCGTGCCTGTATTCATGCATATGTGCATCCATGTTTCTATATTTTCTTATGCATGCATGTGTACGTGTGCATGTGTGTTTGTGTGTATACCTATGTATGTGCATGTGCTTGTCGACACATATGTGTGTGTTTGTGTTTAAATGTTTATGCATGGGCATGTGCATGTGCATGTTGATGTCCATGAGTTTGCACATATGTGTGCATGCATGAGTGTGTGCATGTGTGTGTGTGTGTGTGCAAGTGCATAGGTGTGAGTATATGTGCATGTGTATCCAAGTGTGTGTGTTTGTCTGTGCATGTGTGTGTCTGTGTGTATTAATGCATTAATGTGAATGTGTGAGTGTGTGTGCTCATGAGGGTGTGCTTCTCTGTGTGTGCATAAGTGCATGTATGTAGTTATGCATGTGTTTGTGTTTTTACATGCATGTGTGCTTATATGTATTTGTTTGCATGAGTGTGTGAGCATAATTGGTTATGGGTGTGTGCATACTTGAATGTGTATGTGTGCATAGGAATGTGCATGTGCGTGTGTTTGCGTGCCTACATGTTTGTGTGTGAGTACTTTTATGAGTCCGTGTATGTGAGTGCTTGTGCATATTTATATGTTTGTGCATGTGCATGTGTCTGTGTGTGAGAGTGAAGGTATGTGTGCGTTCATGTGGTGCATTTGCACGTATGTGTGTTTGTGCACTTGTGTGTCTATGTGCATGTGTTTGTTGGCATGTGGGCATTTGCATTTGTATGCTTGTGTGCATTTGTTTGTATGTGTGTGTATGTATGTGTGTGCGTGTGCATATGTGTGTGCACTTGTATGACCTTCATCACTTTGACCACTTTTGTTCAAAGATGAGTTTTAACTTTATTGGAAAAACCTTATGCATTTATTTTTAGAATTCATTGATTTGAAAATTTGGGATATTGTTGAAAATATATTTGATTTTTTTTACTAAGACTATTGGTAGAGAAAAAGTGAGAAAACTATTAAGTGAACTCACTCCCGAGAAGAAACATAGAACTCAAAAAAATTCTTATTTTGTGTTGTGATTTAAGTAACCAAATGTAATCAAATCAAGAACTTGAAAGTGACAAATGAGATTTGGTCTAAACTTGAAGTTACTTATAAAGGTACTTCTCAAGTTATGTAGACTAAAATGAACATGCTTGTTTAATAGAATGAATTCTTTTAGATGAATATGAATGAAAGTATTAAAACTATTTTTATAAGATTTACAAATATTATTAATAGGTTATTTAACATTGGCAATGAGTTTTTTATTGGTGAATAGGTGAGGAAGATTCTTTGTGTTCTTCCTTAATAACATGATCAATTAGTGATGATGTTGAAAACAACATAAAATATTTTGATTATGACTTTATATAAGTTATTGGGTGAGCTTTTAACAATGAAGTTGAGCTTATAAGAGAAGGGATGAAGACCTTGTGGTCAAAAAAGAAAGGAAAAAGAAGGAAAACATTGATAGCCTTTATAGTCAATTGTTCTACAAACTCAGATATCTCCATCCAAAGTGAGGTAACTTTGGTTTGAAAAGCTTTATCTAGATTATATAATAAAAAATATAGATAAATGAGTTGATAACATAAGAAAAAAAGGGAAAGATAGTTTAAGAAATAAAAGGGAAAAATAGTTTAAGAAATAAAAGGGAAAGATAATACCTCATGAAGAAATAATTCGTTATGAATGTAAATTACCTAAGTATATAAGACCTAATTGTCCTCTCTATAATGAGAGAGTTGTGAAGCTTCAAAAAGAAAAAAAGAAGAAAGCTATGATGATATCATGGGATGAATCAGATAGTTCTCCTTCTAGTGATGAAGATATGGAGAGTTTGATTAGTCGTACAACAAAGGATAGTTTCCTATCATATAATTAGTTGATGAAGTATTCCTCTTGCTCCTTTTTTCATCTTATTCTATGGTTTATTGTGAAGAATAGTATATTAATGTTTTCATGAAATAAAAAAATTGGCTTCTAAATGTCTTGAATTAAAAGAAGAATATAAAAACTATTTAAGCTTGTATGAACATTTGAATAAGTTGAATACTAATTATTTGTAGGAGATAAAGATTAAAAGAGATGAAAAAGCCTCTATTATTATTAAAAAAACATGATTAATTAGAGAATTAACTGATTTTAAAAATTTACATGTTCATTGTAGGACTTTTTTTTCATAAGATTGGTTATGTAAGAAATGTTAAATATTATTTTGTTCTAAGTGTAATTACAACTATTACACAACAATTTGATATATTTCAACTTATTAGAAATTTAGAAACGTTGCTGATAACAAATCTTCTAGATTTATATGGATTAGAAATAATAATTTAAATAATGATCAAGTTAAGACATATGGATCCAAGATGGTTTGAGTCCTAAAAACAAATGTTCGATTTGTTTTATAGGCATGTTCCTCCACGTTAAAAAAAATGTTTGATTTGCTCTTGGTGACAACTCCAAGAAGAAAGTGATTAGAATTAGAGCTATGAGCAATTCACACACTTCTATAAGAAAGGTCCTCTTTGCATTAATATATAATCTTCTTAATATTAGTTGATTATGTGATTCAAATTTTATCATTTTATTTAATAAAAAGAAATGCATTATTAGTAAATATTGTCATCCACTTATCATTAGATATAGACAAGATAAAACATACATTTTATTTTTGTACATCATTAAAGATAGTAGTCTAGAATATCTTACATCACATGATAATAATTCTACTTTATGGTATAGAATATTTTGTCACTTAAGTATTTTTTTAAAGAACTTTTAAAGTTTAACCTAATTAGTAGTTTGCTAAACCTTAGTTGGTCAAGTGATAAATTATATCTTTAATGTTAATTAGGAAAACAAATCAAAGTGAGTTTTAAACCACCTAAAAACTTATTACTAAGGAAGTATTAGTATTTATCCATTTAGATCTATTTGATCCTATTCAATTTGAGAGGTTAGGTAAAAGCAAATATGGGTTTATAATTGTAGATGACTTCATTAGGTTTATATTGGTTCTTTTTGTTAAAAATAAAAATAAAGATTTTGAAATATTTGTGAGATTGTTTTCTATGACTAAAAAAGAGCATAATCTTAGGTTAGTCTTTGTTAGAAGTGATAATGACGAAGAACTCAAGAATAAATTGTTTAATGATTTTTATATAAAAATAAAGTTGCATGCATTTTCTTCACCTATGAACCCTCAACAAAATGGTGTAATTAAAAGAGAGTTTAGAACCTTACTAAATGTGATAAGATGTATGCTTAATGAGTATAGTGTTTTGGAGTATTTTTAGGCTGAGGTTGTTAATATTGTCTATTATTTTTTAAATTGAATAATATGTAGAGATTGTTAAAAAGTTTTTTCTTTTGAATTACTTTATAACAAGAAACCTAAGATATCCCATTTCATGTGTTTGGGTGCAAATATTTCATTTAAAATAATAAAAAAATGGATTTAGATAACTTCAATGCAAAGTCTAATTAAGAGAACCTTTTAAGATACTCATTTGTACAATATTTAGCATATATAATAAAAGAATATTTGTTGTCGAAGAAATAATCCATGTTAAATTTGATAAATCTCTTTTTAAAGCATCCATTAATTATCATCAAGATGATCAACTTCATGAATTATAAGATTTAAGTCATAGAGATGAAAAATTAGAGAATGTTGTTAAAATTAATGAAACGAAAAAAAGAAGAGAAAAATTTGAGAAGAAATTAAGGAATTCTAATGATCATTATTATGATTTGAACCAAATTTTATAGAAACTACTTTTGAAGATTAGACCTAGAATATTGTAATGAATAAAGAGGTGATGCAATTTTAGAGAAATAAATTTATGGATCTTATACCTAAGCCAAATGATAAAATAATCATTGGTACAAAATGGATGTTCAATAATAAGCCACATAGAAATGCCAAAGTTATTAAAAATAAAGCTAAATTAATAACTAAAGTTATTATCAAGTTAAATGAGCATATATAGATGAGACATTTGCTCTTATAGTTAGACTTAAGGGAAATAAGATTTTACATACTTATGTGTACCTTAAAAGATTTAGATTATACCTAATAGATATTAAAAATATACTTTTAAATAGATGTATAAATGAAGAAGGGTATGCTGAACAACTCCTAGGTGTAAGATACATGGTAATTTAATTCATATATGCAAACTTAAGAAGGCACTTTATCATTTGAAGCAAGCTGCAAGAGCTTAGATATAAAGATTATGCATTTCACTTACAATAAATGGTTTTCATAGAGGTAAGGAAGATAATATTTTATTTATTTAAAATTTAGTTGAAAGTAAATTAATATGTCAAGTTTATGTGGATGATAATCTTTAGAGCTTCTAATAAAGAGATGTGTGTAAAGTTTACTTATTTAATTAAAAAGCTAAATTTAAAATGAGTATGATAGAGGACTTAACCTTCTTCTTAGGAATTTAAGTTAAGCAAAAAAGTGAAGGAATTTTTATTTCTCAAATTATTTGATGAAGTTTCTAAACAAAGTTGGTTATGAAAACTTGAAGTAATGGAAGAATCCCATTACTTCAAGTTCAAAAGCTTGTTGACACAAAATTCTTTACAAGAATGATTAGATCATTACTATGTCTTATTGTAAGTTTGCCTAGCATTATATTTAGTGTAAGATTGTGTGTAAGATTTTAGGTTAGTCTTAAGAAATCACACTTATAAATAGTCAAACATATTTTTAAATATCTTATCAGTACTAAGGCTCTAAACTTTAGATATCAAAATGCTAGTTTGGATTTGATATCCTACATATATGCTAACTTTGTTGGTAGTAAGATTGATAGAAAGAGTACTTCTAATATTTGTGAATTGAATGTTCACAAATTTCTTAGGCTAGTATGAAATAAAATTATGTGAAACTGTCTATAATAGAGGTCGAGTACATTACTGTAGGTAGTTGTGTTGCTCTTTTTCAATGGATTAAATAGGAGCTTTTAGATTATGGCTTTGAATTTATATAAAGTATATCTTTTAAGATAATTTAAGTGAATTTGTTTAACATAGATTCTATTGAACTCTCAAGAATAAAACATATAGAGTTACAACATCACTTTGTTAAAGAGTGTGTGTAAGAGAAAGTAATTCAATTGTTATTTATTCCATCTTTTATCCAATTACTTGACATTTTTACGAAGCCATTAGCTACTTAAGTCTTTCATAGACTTAGATTGATCTTAAGTGTAATTATCCCCTTTGAATGATTATAAAAAAGGGGGAAAAACTTAATCATAATTTAAGGAGGGTATAGGCTATCAAACTAGGTAGGCTAAAATGTTGAGTATTATATTACATTATCTTGATTATTATATGTTCAATTTTAGCATTGGTTTTACAATCCTCAAAGGGGAGATTATTTTAACCTCCGATATGATGATCACAAAATAAAACTAAGTATTATTAGCATCATATTGAGCTTAGTGTTGTTTCAATAAATTCTTAATCTGCACTATAATAATTTTTTATTATTGGAGTAAAGATTATAACATATATATCTAATGAAGATTTAATGTTTAACTTACTAATTTTGAGCTAAGAATCATGCCCTTTGTGGAGTGGCTAATCTAAAAAGAATTATATTTAAAATCTATATGGTTAACATGTTAAAAATTTATTTTTTTATAATTATGTCACATACAATTATCATTATTCATGTATATTTGAGTTTATTTTCTTAGTGATGCATTATGTTACATTTGGTTTTTAAAATTAATTCTTTTGAGTACTAAAATTTCTTAATTTTAAAAAATAGTTTGGCCTATGCACCAATCAAAGCTAAGCCCAAAGTTTTGCATGTGTCCTATAATGTTAGGCTTTGGGTCTTGAAGTGTAGCAAGTCAGAAGAACAACTGAAACTGAGTCGTGGTCAGGCCCAAGTATTAGTCATGGTATGAATTCCAAACGAGTTAATCAAGTTAGGACTTGACTCCTGAAATAGATTAGGTATAATAAGTAAAGTAGGACTCGTTAATGATAAGTAATTAGCTTAGGTTAAGTTGGATACATTTTAACATTTTACATAGGTGCCTTAGGTAATGACATCCTAAGGGTACCATGGGGTAGTGAACCCCAATAGGCTATATACTACATGTAAAGGAAGTAATTTAAGGACAAATCACATGCATTACATTGTAATGCAAAACTAAATAAACAAATTTCTTTTATTCCAAACTTTAGCACGTTCGTACTAATCAATCATGCATTTTTGTGATTGAATGGTCAAATTTTCCTCTACATTTAAGAACAATTTTTTTCATCTAGTCATTCATTCAGAATACTTAATCAAACGACTGAGAGCCCCTCCACCTTCATGAATAGTATCTAATCATCGCCACTATCCTTCCAACTTTTCAATTTGATTATCTAAATCATATCACTATGATTAGATTTGGAACCTTTGACTATTATTCTGAATAGATGATTCTTACTCCATCTAGTAGAATTTGACAACAACTGTGTTTTGTCTTCCTCTTTCATCTCCTATGATTACTAGCTTTTAAAAAAAAAAAGAAGCCAATTTTAGCTTTTGGAGGAATTACTTTGGGATTTTTTTATTTGGATTAACATAAAAAATTTATAAGTGCTCCAAAGAAGTCCAAATCTAGTAGCATCGAATTTCACCTTATTTATTAGAGTTATGAGTTCTTTTAATTATTATTTATTCTACTATTTTTTATAACTATTTCAAATCATCATAATTACTTCTACATCATTAATTAGTTGTGTCACCCTTTAACTGTTATTCTTATATGTGTTTAAGTGTGTGTGTACAAGCTGGTGTGTACATGTGTGTGCATCTATAAGTGTGTGGGTTGCATGTCCATGCATGTGTGTGTGTTTGATTGTGTG
This sequence comes from Vanilla planifolia, assembly GCA_023846275.1. NCBI lineage: Eukaryota > Viridiplantae > Streptophyta > Magnoliopsida > Asparagales > Orchidaceae > Vanilla > Vanilla planifolia. The sequence continues at coordinate 66,890 of JAIUJO010001246.1, forward strand.
TGTTTGTATCTGTCGAATTTGTATTCATGTGTAAGTGTTTTCATGTGAGATCATGTGTGTCTACTTGCAAGTTTATGCTTGTAGGTGAATGTGTGTGTGTATGTGATTATGTATGTGCATGAGTGTATGTTTGTGTGCATGTGCATATCTATATGTGTATGTGTAAGTATGTTTGTGTGCATATCTACTTATGTTTATGCAAGTGTGTGTGTTTATGTGTGTGAGCATGCATGTGTGTGCTTTGTATTTGGACATGTGTGTGTGCATGTGCAAGTGCATGTGTATGGCTATATGTTATTGGGTATGTGTTCATGTGAGTGTGTTTGTGTCTGCATGTGTGTATAGTTTGTCTATTTTTGGGCCAATGTGTGTGCATGTAAGCATTTATTTGTTTGGATGTGTTTGTGAATGCATGTGTGTGCATGTGTGCATATGTGTGTGCTTATGCATGTGTTTGTGTGTGTGTGTGTGTGTATGTTTTCCTATGAGTATTTTTGTATATGTGCATGTATATGTAAATACATACATGTGTGGGTGTGTGTGTCCTTGCATGTTTGTGTGCATGTGTGTCTTAGCATGCACACATGTGTTTGTGCATGCATATATGTGGTCCTATTTGTGTGTCCCTTGCATGCACATCTGTGCATGTGAGTAGGTGTGGGTATGAGTGTGTGAGTGCTTTTATGTGCATGTGTGTGGGTACACTCTTACATGTGTGTATGCATTTTTGAAAGTACTTGTGTGTGTGTGTTTAGATGTGTGTGCCTATGTATGTGTGAGTGTGTATCTATGTATGTGCATGTGTTTTGGTGCATGTGCATATGAGTATGTGTGTGTCTATGTCTACATGCATGTGCATGCGTGCATGTGTTGGTTTGTGCGAGTGTGTATGAAAGAGAGAGTGTGTTTGCAGGTGTGTATGCAAATGCATAGTGTGTGTTTGTTTGTGCATGCATAAGTGCATAAATGTGTGCATGATCATATGTGCCTGTAGGCACATGTATGAGCATATGGGTGTGCTTGCTCATTTTTGTGTGTGCATGTGTTTGATTGTGTATATGTTCATGTGTGTGTGTGTGTGTTTGTGTGCTGAAGTGTGTGCATGTATGTTCTTGCATGTGTGTGTGCTCCACACTTGTGCATGTATGCATTTGATTGTATGTGCACTAGTATGGGTGTTAATGCATGTGAGTGTGCACCTATGCATCCATGTGCATGTGTGTACGTTTGTGTGCGTGTATGTCCATATGTGTGTTTCTATGCATTAAATTCAGCATGTATGCAAGCATGTGCATGTGTGTGTCTTTGTGTTTTGATATGTGCACCTATTCATGAGTTTCTACTTGGGAGTGCCTGTGTTTGTGCATGTGCTTGTCTGTGTTTCTAGGTGTGTGTGCGTGTGCACGTGTATGCATTTGTGTTGGTGTGCATTTACATGTGCATTTCCAAGAACACATGTGTGGATGTCTATATATGTTTGACAAGTGTACATGCATATGTGTGTATTTGCATGATTTTGTGTGCATGTGTGGTTTTGTGTGTGTGTGCATTCATGCATGTATGCATGTGTGAGCTTATGCATCTATGTTTGTTGTTGTAGGCATGTGTATGTGTGCATTTTTATGTGTATGCATGTCTATGGGAGTCATTTGTTGCATGTGCATAGACGTGTGTGCATGTGCAAGGGCACATTAAGTGCATCTACGTGCATGTGTGTGTGTGTGTGCATGCATGTGTGTGGACATTCATGCTTGCGTGTCTAGTGATGTGTGCATGTCTATGTAAAAAATAAAAATATCTCATAAACTATACCTAATTCCTAAAAAATAAAACATTTAAAATAATAAAAGCCAACATTTAATTAGATAGAGCTCATTAACATGACTCCAATTATGTTTATTTTTTTCCCATAAAACTTGTTATGAGTTACTATGACTACTGATAGCAAATAAGCATCTGTTATATTAAATTATTTTTTTAAAGTTATGTAAATAAATATTAAAGCTAAAATTAGATAACCTAAAATAATGTAGTAATCAACATGCGACAAAGTTTGAATGAGGCACTGTCTTAATTATATAAAGAAATCAAATTGAAAAAGTTCAACAAATGATATAAATTATATATAGGAATGTTGCATTTTATTATATACAAGAGATTGATAGTGACATCTATCACTACTAAATTAGGCATGAATCCAAATGTCTCGCATGCATAAACCCTAGAAAATAAAAATATTTAAAAATTGCAAAAGCGAATATTTAAATAACAATAGAAATTTTTAAATATTTTGTAAATATATAGTAAAGGTAAACTTGGATAAATTGAATCTATGTAATATAATAAAATTAAAGCAAAATAATCATCAAAAGAGAGGAGAATTAGAATTTCATAATAATGTTACAAAATAAAAAAACACGAATTTTAGAACTTAGCTAAATTTTATAGTAGAGTTGTATTCAATATAATCATTGGATCAAGAGTAATGTGCTTGGCCTACAAGTTAGGTAAAAATTGATGTGTCATAGGGCATGCAAAAACTTTAGTCAAATAAAATATTAAATAATAATAAAATAAATATTTCCTAGTATAAAGATAATTAGGACAAGTCTGGTGACATTTATTTAATCTTCATTAAAGCTTATTTGGAATAACTATGAATTAAAGCAAATAAGAATAAATAAAAAGAAATATTTGTTTTAATATAAAGTAAATATACGTTAAAGTTGAATTAAGATAAATTCAAACAATGAAATATAACTAAATAAAATCAATGTAAAGGACACACTACTAGAGAATTAAAGTTTCCTCGCAACATAGTTTAATCAAAGAAAAAAATTTTTAAGAAATGAGACAAATTGTACAAAGAAGTTTCATTCCCATATGCTAAAGATTAAGTGTAGCATTTCTTGTACAACAAATCAGGTATAAATAAAAATTTCTCATAAAGCATGCCAAAATCCTAAAAAATTAAAGCATTTAAAAATTTTTAAAATAAATGAATAACTCGATAAATCTCATCAAGCAGATTCCATCAGCATTTTTTTCCACTCGATAGTGCCTCATTTGGAATTATGAGAAAATGCCATTGTAAATATTAAGAAATAATTATAAATTATTATTTTAAAATTAAGTAAATATATATTAAATTAAAAATGAGATAAATGACACAATGTAAAACAACCAAATCATATCGAAATAAATATCACATGATAGAAGATTTAGATTAACATATAAATTTATCCAAATGAAGATGAAAGTTTTTTAGCAGTAAGATAAGTTGCACGAGATGTTTGCTTTACAGAATTCTAAGGTGATCAAGTGCAACGTACTATATTATAAAATCATGTAAAATGAAAAGTTCTCATAAAGCATGCTAAATCCTAGAAAACATGTTTGAAAATAGAAAAAGAAATACTTAGTTTGATAGAAGTCTTTGAGACAAATCTAGCAACATTTGTAACATCTTTGATTATCAAATAATCATGAAATAAAATGTATCATTAAGCATGCCAGAAACCATGATCATCAAATTATTTACTATTCAAATGCCACATAAAGCATGTAAAATCCAAAGAAAATATTGCATTTAAAAATATTAAAATAAATATTTAATTCGATAGTGCACATCAAAATGACTCAGATGACATATGCTTCTTCTCAAGTGGCCCTTATTTAGAATTATTTTTATTTACAAAAAAATTAATATAACAAATAGAAAATTATTATTCTAATTTTAAGTAAATATTTACTAAACCTTAAATGAGATAAATTGAAATGATGAAACATAACAAGAAAACAATGATGTGATGACCACTTGATAAAAGCATTAGAGTTTCATAGTTACATAATAAATCAAAGAAAACAATTTGAATAAATAAGATGAATTATATAGGATAGTTTCATTCAAAGATGCTAAGAAAATTAAATATAAAATTCTTGATCGTTTGATAAAATAAAAATAGAATTGTAAAAAATTTAAAAAATATGAAAATGAATATTTCATTAGAAGATTTTATTAAGACATTTTCCACTGTGTTTCTTTTGTGTAATAAAATCTCGTTTTTATTTAGAGCTAATTACCAAAGAAAAAAACAATAAATAATAATAAATTAATATTTTAATATTATGTAAATATATAACAAAGCTAAAGTTAGATAGATTAAAGTTGGTTAATGTAACAAAATGAAAGCGATAAAAATGTCACACAATAGAAGAATTAGATCTTTTGAGTAATATAACTTTGTCAAAGCAAAACATTTCCAAAATGAAATAAATGATAAAGTAAAGTTGCATTCCATGATACCAAGGAGATCGAATGTAATCTCTTTGATCATCAAATCAAGTAAAAATCAAAATACCTCATAAAATTTGCCAACAATCTTAAAAATAAAATACTTCAAAAGCTAAAAAGAATATTTAATTGGATAATGGTTATCAAGATGAGTTAAACAATATTTGTCTTGTTTTGATCAAACCTCAATTAAAGTTACTATCAATTGTCATTAAAATAATAAATAATAATAATAAATTTTTATTTTAATATTAAGTAAATATATATCAACAATGAGATGTAATAAATAATGTAATATAATATAACTAAATTTAAGTGATGCTATGATAACACTAGAGGAGAATTATATTTTCAAAAAATAGAACATAATGAAAGAAAAAAAATAAAAAAAATGAGATAAACTATATAAGAAATTTACTTCCCAAGATGACAAAAATTTCAAGCTAAATATCTTCAATCATTAATGATATAAGAATTAACACGCCAAAAAAACTTGCTAAAATCATCACAAATGGAAAACATGAAAATAAACATTTAATAGGGTAGTTCACGGATGCTTCTATTATCTTGATTAATCATTGAAAAAATAAACATAAATAACAATATATTATTATTTTAATATTATGCAAATATATATTAAAGCTAAAATAAGGTAAAATGATACAATATAAAGTAAATTAACCAAATAGATATAAATGCCACTAAAGGGGGATTTAGAGTTATAAATATAACAAAATAGGAATAAAATATTCAAAAACTGCATAAATTATTTGCGTAAATTCCTCTATAAGATACTAATGACAGTGTGAAATATGTTCAATCATAAAACTATCAATAAATTTAAATGTCTCATAAGCAATGCTAAAGCCCTGGGAAAAAATTTTCAAAAATATAAAATGAAATATTTATTTTGATGGAGCTCATCGAGATGAGTTTAGCAATATTTGCTACCTTGATCGTACTGAATTTTTAAAACTATTATGTATAAAGAATAATAAATATTTTCTTTAATGTTAAGTCAATTTATATTAAAGTTTAAACTTTAATATAAGAATTGTAAAGGTCATGTGAGTGGATATATGGAGTTACACAATAATATTAATAAAATTAGAGTGAAGCATTTATGAAAAAGAGATAAATTTTATTAGAAAGTTGCTTTCAAAGATACCAAAGAGATAGACTATAACATTCTTTATAATTAATGTTGGCAAAAATTGAAATATCTCATAAAAATAGCAAAAGCTTAGAAAACATAATTTTTAAATAAAAATAAAAATTTAATTAAATAGTGCTTATTAGGGTATGTTTGATGACATTTATGTTTCCTTATAAAACAAATTTTTGAAATACTTTGAATAAAAAAATTTTAATAAGCATAAATACTGCTAAAATATTACTTTAACATTAAGTAAATTTATGATAGATAAAATGGATTAAATTGAAGCAATATAGCATAGTGAATTTAAACTGAGAATTTTGAACAAATGACAAATTGTTTGGAAAAGTTCAATTCCATAATACTAAGGACATCAAGTGTGACATCCTCAATAGTCAAATAATGTATCAATCAATTGTCTTGTATAGTATTGCAAACCATGACATAATTTAAAAATACAAAAAACAATATTTTGTTTATTATAGTTCATTAAGATGAATGAAATGATATTTTTGAAGTTAACTTTAGACCATCCTTCGAATTACTCCAAATTTTAAAAGTAAAAAAGTATATGATAATAAATTATTATTTTTAATGCTAAACAAAAATATATTAATGCCAAAATGTGATAAAGTTAACAATATAATACAACCAAATCAAAATAATACACTTTATGAATTAAGATTAACGGTGCATGTAAGCTACATTTCAAGATACTATAAATATAAAGTGTAAAATTCTTGATCATCAAGCCTAGTATGAATAAAAAAGCCTCTTAATGTATGCCAAAGCATTAAAAAATATTTTCAAGAATATAAAAATAAGTATAAAATTTTACAGAGCTTTTCACGACACGTTCGATTAATTTGTTGAGTCTGGCTCAAGCAAAGATTGGAATTACTAAAAATTATAAAAATAAATAAGCATAATAAATAATAAAATATTATTTAAATTAAATAAAGTTTTATAGTAAATTTGGAATAAGATAAATGCAAGAAATGTGGTATAAACAAATAAAATAAGGTTAAGGATACACATAAGGAGAATTAATGTTTCTTAGTAATATAACCCAATTAAAACAAAAAATTTAAAGAAATGAGATAAATTGCATAAGAAAATGTCTTTTCAGTTTACTAAGTATTTAATGCAACATTCCTCATCCTATAACATTTTGCAAATAAAAAATCTCATAAAACTTACCAAAATCCCAAAAAAAAAAATATAGAAAGAAAGAGATTTCATTAAATTGAGCTTGTCAAGTCTATTCCAATGATATTTTTTCATCTTGATAAGACCTCTCAAAAAATTACTTTGAATTATCCAAATAATAAGCATATTAACATTATACAAATATATATTAAAAGTGAAATGTGATAAATAAGTGCAATGTAATATAACAAATTCAAATTTATGTAAATGATGTAAGAGAGGAGTTTTTGAATTAGAAGTTAACACTACCAAATCAGAGCAAAAAAGTTTGTGAAATAGGATAAATTGTTGGGAAAATTCCACTCCATGGCACTAAGGAGATCGAGTATAACATTTTTTATCATTAAGTCAATTACAAATTGAAATGACCTGTAAAGCATTTCAAACCACTATTAAACTTTTAAAAATACAAAAAAGAATTTTAGTTGGTAGAGCTACTCCAGATGAGAACAATGACATTTGTTAGAATGTGATCGAATCAAGTTTATAGTTGTTCTCAATTACCAAAATAAATAAGCATATATAAATAATGATATCTTATTGTTTATATAACAATTAAATTTATTTTAAAAAATAATATAAGTTGCAATAATGTAATATTATCAATTAAAGCATCACTAATATCACATAATAAAATTTTTAGAGTTATATAAAAATATAACCAAATAAGAGAAAAATATTTTAAGAAATGAGATAAATTTTATAAAGAAGTTGCATTCTAAGTATAACTAAATGTTTTTAATAAATCATGCCAAATACTTTAAACTAAAAATTTTAGAAATATTAAGTTAAACTATTAATTAGATAGAGCTCCTTAAGACAAGTCTAATAATATTTATTCATCTCAATTGAATCTTATTTTGAATTACCATTAATTACAAATATAAATATGCATAAATAAAAATAATTTGTTATTTAAAAATTAAGTAAATATATAATAAGGCTGAATTGAAGTAAATTGAAGGAATATCACATAACAAAATCAACATAAAAGTTTTCAAGATATGAGAAAGTCTATGTGGGAAGGTTTAATTCCAAGATACCTAAGAGATCAAGTGCCAACTTTGATCATCAAATAAGGTACAAATTGAATATCTAGTATGGCATGCAAAGGTACTAAAAAAAAGGAAAAATATTGGAATGAATATTTAATTGGTTGAAACACATTGAGGGGAGTTGAATTATGTTTGTTTAATCATGATCAGACATTATTTAAAATTACTTCAAATTATAACAAATAAACTAAAAAAATTATTATTTTAATATATGATAAATGTATAATAATGGTAAAACAAATAAATTGAAGAAATTTAATCTAATTAAATGAAAATAAAATTTATTAAAAATAATGATTAATTGTTAAGAACACTTTCTTTCCAATTTACTATAAGATCAAGTTTAATATCTTTGATAATTAAATTAAGTACTAATAATTATCTTGTAAGTATTCAAAAAACTTGAAATAATTTATAAATATAAATAATATTTAATATAATGGAATAGTTCAAGATGAGTCCAAAAACATTTGACTCTTCTTAATCGATCCTCATTTGAAATACTGTGAATTACAAAAATTAATTAGTATTAAAGTTAATAAATTATAATTTTAATATTTTCAGTATATTTTAAATAAAAAATTAGATAAATTATTGTAATGTAACATGAAAAATGAAGTTGATGAAAATTTACATGAGAGTTTCTCTATTAATTATTAATAAAACTAAATCATTGTAACAAATTTAAAAAAAATTAGAAAAATTTCACTTGAAACATGAATTCCAAATTCCTAACATCTCTGATCACAAAAATTGGTATGAATTAAAATACCTAGTTAAGCATGAAAAAAGTTAAAAAAATGAAATATCTAAAAATATAACAATGAATAATTAATTTGACAGAGTTCAATTAGATGTAATTTTTTCTTCTTCATCATTCCCCATATGGAATTATTAAGAATTACAAATAGAAATAAGAAATAATAATAACTAATTATTTTTAAATGTCAAGTAGAAATAGATTGAAGTTGAAATAAGATGAATTGAAACAAAGTAATGCAACAAAATTAATGTTAATTTTTTATTTTAGGGTATTAAGCAAAAAAATTGTAAGGACCTTCATCATAACATTGTGTGGAAATTAAAATATCTAATAAAGCATTCCAAAATACTTAAAATGAATCACTACAATATAAAAATTAATATTAAATTAAATAGAGCTTCATGAAATGGGTCCCTTGACTTCTATTTAATAATGACCATACCTAATTTGTAATAACTATTAATTATCAGATAAAATGCATTTAAATATTAACAAATTAATATTTTAATTTCAAATATATGCTAAATCTGAAATGAGATCGGTGTTATTTAGCAAAATCAAAGAGGTTCATGGTCACTTGATAGGAAAACTAAAGTTTCATAGTGATATAATGAAATATAAGAAACACTTTGAAAAAAAGAAATAAAGAGTGCATGGAAGTTGTATTTCAATATGTTAAGGAGATGGCATGTAACATCTTTGATCGAAATATCACATACAAAAAAGCATTATAAAATATTGAAAAATCTTAAAAAATAAATAATTCAAAATATTAAAATGAAAAAATAGTTAGACATAGCTCATATAGATTATTTTAATAATGTTTGTTTGGACTTTATTGGTTATTGTTCAGAGTTACTATGAGTAACCAAACTAAATAAGCATCAGTAATACCAAATTGTTACTTTATTATTGAATAAATGGTTGTCAAAAGCTAAAATGAGAAAAACTAATGCAATCAAAATGTCACATAAGAGAAGTGTTGGAGTTTCCATGAAATACAACATGATCATAGATGAAAATTTGAAGAAGTGAGACAAATTGTTTAAGAAATTTTCTCATAAAGTAATCCAAAATCTTAAAAAATAAACCATCTAAAAATTTATTAAAAATAATACTTAATTAGTTAAAGCTGATCAAGATACGTCCAACAACATTTATCTTACCTCTATCACAGCATGATTGAAATTACTTTAAATTACAAAATACATAAACATGTAAAGTTATAAATTAGTTTTTTTATTATTATGTAAATATCTATTAGACATCAAATTGTGTAAATTGAAGCAATGTAATATTGCCAAATAAAATATAAGTAAAGGTTACTTTTTAAGATATTTAAAGTTATTTAATATTTAAAAACTTGAAGAAAAAATTTAAATAAATTAGATAAATTAAAATAGAAAGTTTTTTTCTAAGATACAAATAAAATCGAGTGTAACTTTCTTGAATGTCAAATCTAAAATGAATAGAATGTCTTGTAGAGATTGTGAAAACTTCAAAAAAACCTAAAGAAATTAAAATGTATATTAAACTATATCGAGGTCCTTACATTTTCCATTGATTTGATTCACTTCATTGGAACCATGTTTTTTAATCTCTATGAACTATCAAAATAAATAAGAATAGATAATGGTAACTTTTATTTTAAACTTAAGTACATATTTATTAAAAAATTAAATAAATTTAATCATTAGAACATAACAAAATAAAAATGATGTCAAGGTCCATGAGAAAAGGTTTAAAATTTCTAAATAATATAACTAACTTAAAACGAAAAACTTTGAAAATTAGATAAAATCTATAACAATATTGAATTATATGATACTAAGGAGGGCACATGCAACATCCTACTTGTTAAATCCATTTTGAAGTATAATGTCTCAATATTCATATAAAAAATTATTATTTTAACATAACGTAAATAAATGTTATTTTTGAAATAAGATAAACTATAAAAATGCAACATAACTAAGTAAAAGTTATATAAGGGTCGCACAATGGAAGATTTAGTGTTACAGGATCATATAACAAATTTAATCATCAAATTAAACATAAAGCAAAATATTGTTAAGCATGCCAAACCATATAGAATAAAATATGTTAAAATAGAATAATGAATTTTTAATGGGATAAAACTCATCAAGACAATTATGATCACATTTTTATCTTAATCAATCATCTTTTGGAATTATTATGAAATTCACAAGTTAATAAGCATAAATTATATAAAATTATTATTTTATATTAAGTAAATATATACTAATAGTAAAATGAGATATATTGAAGTAATTGAATCGAACAAAATCATTTTAAAGTAAAATGTCATATAAAATGAGATTTAGAATATCATAGTAATATAACCAAATTAAGAAAAATAATTTCATAATATGAGATAAATTATATGTGAGTTTTTTTCTAGGCCACTAAGGAGATGTAGTGTAACTTCCTTTATAATCAAACAAATTATAAGTCAAAATAATTCATAAAACATACCAAAACTATAAAAAATAAAATTTTAAAATATAAAATCAATAATTAAATTTATATAGCTCTTTAAGATGGCTCCTACAAAGTTTGTTTCATCTCCATTACATTTTATTTGAAATTACCATTAATTACAAATGTAAACAAAAATAAAAGATAATATATTACTATTTGAATATTAGGAAGATATAAAAAAGCAAAAATAAAAAAAAAATTAGGTAATGTAATATCATAAAATCAAAGAGATGTAAAGGTCAAACAAGATGAGATTTATAATTAAATAATAATATAATTACAAAAAATTCAAAATATATATTTAATTGAATTATGATATTATATAATTGCCCAAAGACATTTGTTTTGTTTTAACCAAGTCTCATTTGGAACTAGTATGAAATACACAAGGAAATAAACATAAAAAATAATAAATTATTATTTTAATAATATATAAATATATATGAAAATTAAACTAAGTGAAATTAAAGAAATATAAAACAGTCAAATCAAAGTGATATGGGTCACATAAAATGAGATTTATGGCTACATAAGAATATAAAAAATCAAAGGAAAACAATTTAAAGAATTGACATAATTATTTAGGAAATTTTTGTTCCTAGACACTAAAGAGATGGAATACAATAGCATCGATCGTTAAATAGCAAACAAATCAAAATTTCTCATAAAGCTTACAAAAATCCTAGAAAAATATATTTAAAAAATATAATAAATCAATACTATAACAAATAATTTGTTTGTCGTTATGTAAATATGTAATAATGCAAAATTTAGATAAATTGATGGAACATTATGTTACATAATTGAACAGATGTAAAATTCAAATTACATGAGAATTAGAGTTTAACAGTAATATAGCCAAAATAAATAATTTATTAAAATGACTATGAGCCGACAAATTCCTTAAAAAATAAAACATTTAAAAATTTACAAATAAATATTTTATTTAATAGAGATGGATTTGATGAGTTCGACAACATTTATTAAGTCTCAATAAGATCTCATTTTAAATTAATATTAATTTCCATAGTAAATCAGATTAATTAACATTTTAAAAATTTTATTTTAATATTTTATAAATATATAATGAGGTTAAAATGAAATAAATTAAGTTAATATAATAAAAAAATAAAAGCAATATAAGAGAGATATGATGTGAGAATTAGAATTATGCTGTAATATAAGCAAATTAAAGGGAAAATTTTGAAGTAATGTAAAGGTCATATGAGAGGAGTTTTGAAATTTGAAGGACCTATAACAAAATCAAAGTTAAAACCTTCAAGAAATTGCATAAATTATGCAAGAAAGTTATATTCTAAGACACCAAGGAAATCAAATATAAAATTCCATATCCCGAAATCACATATGAAAGATAATGTTTAATAAAAAATTCCAAAAACCTTGAAAAACCCCATCTTAAAAATATATATTAAAACATTTAATCAAAAGGAGCTCATTAAAACAATTAAAACAACTTTTTTTTTACTTGATTATGTTTTATTTAGATTTTTTGCAAATTAGAAAAGCAAATAAGTATAAATAATGATAAATTATTAATTTAATTTATGTAAATATATATTACACATGAATTAAGCAAATTTGGAGAAATATAACATGGCAAATTCAAAATGTTGTGAAGGTCATACAAGTGGAGATTTAGAGTTACATTGTAATTAAAAAAATTCAAAGAAAAATTGTAAAAATTAAGATAAATTGTGTAGGCAAATTGTGTTCTAAAATTGTTAGGAGATTAAGTGTAACAACCCATTTTATTAAAAAAAGGTATGAATAAAAAACTCTTTGAAGACAAGAAAAAACCACAAAAAGAAACATTTAAAAATATAATCTATTATGCTATATGTGGTTAACATAAATTATTATTTATTTCAAATATTTATTTACTTTTTGAGATAATCTATTAAGCTAGTGATTGTTGGCATAATGTTTCTTCAGAACTAACATTTTATTTATATTGGAGCCCAACAAAAGAGCTCTGCCCATGAGAACAACCTATATGAAAAAAATTAAAAGTACAATGGTTTGTGTTACAGGAGTTGAGGTAATGACATATCAATCAAGTCATAAATGTTGTATTATATATGAATGTGGAAACAAGTTGTAATATTATAAAGAAACTATGAAAACTATGTCAATTAACTGCTATGATTGTTTCCATTATTTATAGTAATTAGATTCCTTTGTTTATTGTTAATAGTTATGAATATAAACTTTATGATTGTGATGTTATAGTCATATCCCATTAATGTATTTGTAAATTAGAAAATACACAATATCTAGGGGAGTTTGTGTCTATTTGAATTTTAAAATTTGTTAAAGTATTTATTAAATATGTAAGAAAGATAATGGATGACACATTTGAGTTATCAAAGAATTATTTAACTAAAAAAAATTTAAGTTGAGTGTATGATAGAAAAATAAAAGGTTTCCATAATGGTTGTATCAAAGTATGAATTAAATCTACAAAACAAATGTTGTTTTGTGAAGAAACAAATAGGCTAGTCACATTTGTAGTACCAAAGTGGTTGAACCCCTAGGGACTAATTTTTTAAAGATGTGATGCTTGAAATGCTGATCCAATTTTTACATTGAAGTATGGATCTATTTTAAGAAAAAAATCCAAATGAGTTTGGGTCATAATCTACTATTGCTCCTTCTAAACCATGATGATTTAAGCTCTAAATGGAGTTTTGTTGTACATTTTCCTTTGAATGTGTAAGGAGGGAAATGAAATCAATAGTTAAGTGGTTGAATGAAAACCACATGGAATCTATAGCAATAAGATAATCCAATGCACCTTAGGTTGTAGGTGGCACAAGTTAAGGATAGGTTTCCATAGCTCTACAATAGACTACAAAACCCCTACATCTATACCATCACCCGAAAGAGGCCTTTACATCACTTAATGTTATTACATGTACTATTATGTTATGAGATATACTTATAATTGCTTTATTTGATCATGGTGCATCATAATGTCTTATTTCAATTGATTTAATTACATGATTGCTTGTTCAAATATACATATTAAAAAATCCTTTTGTAATAAAACTACCTCTTTTATTTGTGATGATGGAAGAAAGTTTAAAGATATATGTTGATTATAGTGAATTAATTAAAATCATAATTAATAATAAAAATTCTCCACCTAGAATAGATGAATTGTTTAATCAATTTTAAGGAGTAAAATTGTTTTCAATGATTTACTAGATATCTAGTTAATATCACTAAAATACTAGAAGAGAAGAAAATTCAATCTTGTGTTACAGAGGATACGAGATAACTAATTGTATGTAATGTTTTAAGAATATAACTTTTGGTTATCAAGTGAAACATTCTTGGTGCATTTAATAGTGTACAAAGAATCTCTAAAGATTTTTAAAAAATAAGATCTATTATTAATATCCCAGGCCTAAAAACATAATAAAATCATGAAGCTTCCTATATTTTGCTAAATATTATAAAAATATGTAAAACAATTTTCTTAAATTTTAGTATCATTAAGAAGATTAACATAGAAGATAATGATTTTTGAATAGAATTAGGATTATAAAGAAAGATTGCAAACCTTAATAGAGAAATTGGTTTTAACATGTATCTTAGTGTTTCCTGATAGAGAAACTAAATTTTGAGTAGATACTGATGCATCTTTGCAAGGACTTGGGTGTGTATTAATGCAGAATGATAGGCATCTAGTGTTTACTATAATTATGTGTCAAAGAATTAGAGACAATATCTTTACAATATAAAACGTAGTCTATTTATTTATCACCAATATTTGAATATATTTCCACACAAAATATAGCTAAATTTATGACACTAAAACTTGTTGGAACTACTCAGGGATTCTGATATAGAGATTGTTTATCAATCAGTTTAAGCCAATATCGTAGCGTATGCATGGAGCTTGAGGGCTAGTCTTCATAGCATGATATCAAGCTTCAAGAAAGCATAATGAATTGTTGAAATCAATCAATTGGAATTAAATGCAATTTGAGCAACTGTTAGAAGAAATTTTTTTCTATTATATATTGTAAAAGAGTAGTTGTAATTTTTAAAAGTTGCTCAAGTTATAAATGAAGACATCTAACAAATTGAGGATAAATTGTTTTAAAGAAAGGAAAAAATTTGTTAAATAATAGATTTTAATTTTATAAGAATGGAATATACATTTCTAAAATAGGTATATTGAAATAAATAATATTGAAAGATGCTAATGGTACGTGTGTAATGCATCCAAAGAATCACAAAAAGTGTGATGATACATGAATTAGAGATGTTGGAGGAATCGTATGAAGAAAGATATATATGACTATGTAAGTGGGTGATAAGTTATAATATAAGGAGCAATAGAGACCAAGTGGATTGTTGTAACCTCTTTTTATTCAAATATGGAAATAAGAAGAAATATTAATCGATTTTATAGTTGGGTTTCCAAAACTCGTTCATGGATATAATGCTATAAGATTAATTATTGCTAGGTTAATAAAAGTCAACGAATTTTTTACCCACTAAACTTATTTATTTAAAAGAAAAGCACAAATTTATATTGTTGAATTTATGAGATTATCAGGAGTGTCGAAGGAAATTACTTATAATCGAGATTCTAAATAAATTGTTTTTTTGAAAATTGTGCGTGAATCATTTAGACTTAATTAAGATTTAGCATAAAATTTCAACCTCACAGTGGATAGAGTAAAAGAACAATAATGACTTTGGAGGGGATGTTTAAACTAAGTGTATTAGATTTTTGTGGAAGCTAATATACTCATGTCATATTTATTGAATTTATTTATAGTAATAGCTATCAATACAACATAGGAAGGAATCATATGAGGCATTGTATAATAAGAATTGATTTTGTTGGAATGAAGCAAGTGACAAAGCATAATTGGGGCCGAAATTAATAGATGAAACAACTCAAAAGATTCAAATGATTTATAATAAAATATAGAAAAACTAAGAAAATCAAATGAAGTTCTTTGACATAAAACATAAACGATATAGTTCTAAGAAGGAGATATGCATTCTTGAATGTTTGTCTAATGAAGGGTGTAACTATATTTGGTAAAAATAAGAAGCTTAAGCCAACATACATCGAAAATTTTTAGATATTGGAAAGAGTTGAAGAGGCTTTATACAAAGTAGCACTACCTACAGCAAAAGTTGATATGCATAGTGTATTTCATTATTCAACTATATGGAAATGAAAATTTGATCCATCCCATATAGTATTATATGATCCAAACATTATAAAAGAGCAACAAAATCTTAGTTATGAAGAGAAGACTTTAAGAATCTTAGTTAAAGAGATTAAACAGTGTAGAATGAAAGTTTTTCTTTATGTTAAAGTATACGACACAATCAAATAGAACATGAACCTACTTTGAAACTCGAGGATGAGATAAGAATGAAGTATACTAACTTATTATAAATCTTTAGGACAAAATTACAAGAAAAATGTAGAATTTCTAACATCCGTAATCCTTAAACTAGGTGTATGCTAAACTATCTCATGATACAAGCAAAACAATAAAAAATAAAGTACTTAAAAATAAAAAATAAATACAAAATTAGATATAGCTCATTAAGATGAGATCAATGATATTTGTTTTTTTTTTTCTTAATGAGAGTTTATTTAAAATTTATATGAATTATTAATGTACTAAAAATAAATAATATTATATTATATATCATATATTGTACATATAATATGCAGTTTCTATTTTCAAAGACTGAATCTTCATTTCCTTAATCGTGCCTGATGCACATGACCTAGTTGTTCCCTTTTGCAATCAACCCATGTTTAACTAGAGAATGACTTTGCCTATAATGATGGCAATGATTGTCACAATCCTTTTATGGGAATCAAGTATTTGAAGCTAATCTACATCTTACAAGTCTCATGTAAGTTACAAAAAGCTAAAACAAAAATCATATTTCTTTATTCCGTATTTAAATTATAAATCATGAGATTGTTAGGAAAAATCATTCGTTAATATCCTAATTATAATTTTCTATTGGGCTTTGAAAGCTCAGGGAGAAAATATTAGTGGCAAAGAAAAGTAGGGTTTTAAAAAAGTGAAAACAAAGAAAATAAGGAAATAAAGAGATTATTTTTGTGACAAAAAGTTTTTTGTGCAATTCCATATTGATAACTTAAAAACTTTCTATTTGTGTAAAACATGACAAAAAGGATATTTGAAAAACTACAAAGCTATCCGAAATAGTAAGAAACTTTATGAGAAAGGATCTCTAACAAACATATTATATATATATATATATCAAGTAGTGTTGATTATTGAAATTTAGATGTTACATATAAAATAAGCGCACTAATGTAAATGTTATGTGGCTATGTTTGATGTATTGCTAATTTTTTAAATTAAGACTTTCATGTGAAATATGAGTTCTAGCATAAATATTATATTTGTAAATCTCATGTAGTACTTATTATTGACATTAAGACCATTCAAGTGAAGTGGGCACTCTAATAAAATTATTATATGTAATCGTCTAATTTATTGTTGATTGATGAAATTAAAATCTTGTATATGAATTACATATAGAATATGTGATATTAATGAATTCATTTAGTACAAATTTATGTAAATAAATGGGAATTTATGCAATAATTAGATGTAGGTAGTCTAACATAAATGGTATATGTATATGTCTAATGTATTGTTGATTATTGAATTTAAGACTATGCATGTGAATTTTAATAGAACAAGTGATACTGATGTACTAATGTAACACTGTTATATACAAAAACATTAGAAATTATACTCATAGGTAGATTTATCTCATTTAATATTGATAATATATAAATGTTAAATTTTTTGGCATGAATAACTATGTGAGCATGACATTGAGATGCTAATGTAAATGTATACTATTGAAAAAATATAAAAAATAACAACTATACATGTGAAAGTATATTAAGGAAGTTTTCATCTTGTGGTGGCTAATGGCTAGTTGATTATATCATTGTAATTTGCTGCAAGGACTTGGCCTTGAAAAATATAAAAATTTAAAACATCATTGTCCATCAAAACATCATTGTGCATCAAAACATGATATGGTAAATCAGTAAAAGTCGTTTCCAGTAGAATTAAGTAAATAAAAAGGAGGATATTAACTAAGAGTGGGGTAGTACCAACACTAGCCATCTTAAGATTTACATTGTTATGTGCAAATAGATGTCTATAAATAAGACCACATCAAGAAAAAAATTAAAAATATAATAAGTTGCATGTTATTCTTATTTTTCTTTTAGAGACTATAACATGCTTTTCTTTTAATAGCTTATCATAATTTTCTTTTACATTTTAACATAAATCAGATGCTACATTCTTATATGCTATGATTCATGCTTATGTTAAATCCTACATGTGGTTTTCCAAAATTAATGCTTAGTTTGCATATTTTTTTTATTAGAGATATCCTTCAAATCCAATTTTGATTCACTTACCTTTCTTTGGTGCTAACATTTTAAGCATATAGGAGCCAAACAAAATGAGTATTACACATAAGGATAGCCTATAAGAAAAATTAATACTATAAGGGCTTGCACTACAAGAGTTGAGCTGAATGACACGTTAATCATGTACTAAATCTTGTATTGTATTTATATGTGCAAATTTATTATAATATTGTAGAAAAATTATAAAAACAATGCCATGCGATTGTTGGGATTGTTTTAGCTGAACACAACTATTTATAGTAAGTAAATGTAAATATAAAGTATGTGATTATCATGTTGCAAATGAAAATGTTATATTAATGTATTTTAATTAAAAAATAAACAAAATCTAGTGGATATTCTATTAATTGAATTCTAAAATTTGGAAGAGAATTTATTGAATAATGACATAAAAATATGGGATGCCATGTTTATGGTATTAGGGTATGTTTTAGTTAGAAAAAAATTTTGAGTTGTGTATCTGATAAGAAAATAAATAGTAATAATATAGGTGGTATCAAAGTATAAATTAAATATAGATAATAAATGTAGTCTTGTGATGAAAAAAATAGTCATCACACCCCTGCATTCTTAGTTATACTCATACTTGCATCAGGTTCACAACATGGACAATCTCTAGTTGATAATGCAAAGTAAAAAAGTGATTTTAACAAAATGCATCCATACATTCAAGAAAAGGTTTGTCTCTAAGGGTTAAGCAAATGGGTGCCAATTCTAAATCTGTCTACTATCAATAAACAACTTGACCAACTCACAAGGTGAAAGTGGGTTAACATACCTCGACTAGAGGATGGATTGATAGGAACCCCGATGAGGACTTTCTCTTTGGTGTCAAACAAAGAACTCATCCTTGGTATAGACATAGGGGATAATACTATTTAATTACAATAAAGTATTAAGATTTTTCTTGAGGATGTTCACAAAATTCTATTTATGCCTAGTACTCTTAATGTTAAAGTGAAAAACTTGAACTAAGTATAACTAATTGATAGGAGTAACTACGAATCTCTTACGAAAATGAAATGCCATGTTATCTAATTAGTTATATACATGAATAGATTAATGAGATTATCACTGTCTATCTATTATAAAGGATAATCACAATCAAAAGAATGGTCTTGGTAGAATTAGTGAGGTATGAAGGCCCTATTGAGCTTGACCCTACCCCAACTTAATGAAATGACTTTAGAAGTGTAGCACAAGTATAGTTAGCATGTTGACTTATTGAAATGTCACAACTTTTAATATTATTTTACTTATTCTATGTGATAGAGGTGGGGTCCAACCCCTCATTTTGGCTCCAAGTCTAAACTAAATGGGTTGATATGGGAAAATGACATTATTAGGTAAGCACTGTGGCAAGGGTGACACATTTGTTAAACGATAACAAATGTGCTCTAAGATGAACTCAATCATAATAGAAATCTCGTGTAGAACCAATTGGTATATGCTCATTGAATTCTCATTTCTATGACAAATTTGAATAGTGAAAGTGTGGCATATCGATCTTTTAGATATTCAAAAATTTAAGCTAAAGTGTCAAAAAATTACCATGGAGACAACTAGCTTGAGGTGATCATATGTCCATAGAAATATTCCTTTTTATCCTTTAATTTGGGCTCTCTCTATCATAATGAAAAAGAATTTACGAAGTGTTTTATTGTTCACCTACCAAAAACTAATTTGAGCTTTATTCAGACTACCATAAGATAGGTGAGTTTTACTTAAGTGATGAATGTATCATGATAGTTGGTTAACCTAGTGCAAGAGAAACCATTGATTCACACAATTGGTCGCTACACTTGGTTGAAAGGCCACTAACATGAAGCTATTACATGCAAGATTATGACTCAGTGCCTCTATGTCAAACTCCACACTAAGATGTGTTGCCTTGGACTATCATTCTTCTTTTGGCTGTTAGTAGGGGCTTTTATGCCTAGGTCACACCACCACAGGTTTCACGAGAGACAAAAAGTTGGGATGGAACAAACACATAAAGAAATGGCAACTAATTATGAACGATAGGTAGAATCCTTTGTAGATGACCAAAATTTATAAAGGTGCATTATTGGTAGTAATGTAGTCTTGCATCCATGACCCATTTAGTTCCAATCCAATGTTACAATAGATTCATCACATTAGTGACATAACATCATAATAGTTTCAAAACACCACTTAGTTACTTGCTCCACTTAGTCCATATGTTTTACCTTTTATGATACTTATTGCAAAACTTTGTGTGGTGCTCCATGTGGCACTTCATTTGGCAATTTATGTAGTACTATGAGATTCACGTCGCATCCCTTGGATGCTCTCTTGGGTGCAATGATGA
This sequence comes from Vanilla planifolia, assembly GCA_023846275.1. NCBI lineage: Eukaryota > Viridiplantae > Streptophyta > Magnoliopsida > Asparagales > Orchidaceae > Vanilla > Vanilla planifolia. The sequence goes on from JAIUJO010001246.1 coordinate 87,705, forward strand.
AATACCTTATTTTGCCCATCGTTGAAGTTTGAGGTGTGATATAGGAATTATAGCACATTCTCTTCTCAAAAAATTGTCATAATACATTGATATCCAACCCCATGTCTCAGTAGATTCATCTTGACAAACCCAAAGATGTCACAGAAGTTTCAAAAATTTTGCTTGCTTGCTCACATCCCTTATTTGAGTGATACTTATAATAATTCAGTGTGCATGGATAAAAGTTTCATTTTTTATGTTATTCATTGCTTGCAATTATTTGTACATGGATACAAAGGTTCTCTATTAGAGGGCTTGCATTCTTACTTAACAAAATTATTGCAATATGCAATTAGCATGGGGCATTGAGCTACACAATACAATACGCAACATTGACAGCATTGTGAGGTATGGTTTTGCTCCTGTTACAGTGATGGTTTGCCTGTGCCATATGTACTTAGCAATGTTTTTTTTTTGCTACTACCCTTCATGTTTCATGCATTGGGCCATTTGCCTGGCTCATGTGGTGGCTGTCTTCATGTGTTGCATTTTTTCCCAAAATAAATAGCCTGTTTTGACCATTACCATTACATCAAAATACTAATGCAAGAATGATGTGCTGCTTTAATTGAGACTTGACTTGATGAATGTGGAACTATTTCACAATTCTTCTAGCTCTGGCTTTGGAGCAATTGCTCGTTCTTTTATGGAGCATTGCAAGAGATGATGAACATGTCAATTATGACATAAGGTGCTACCTAATGTTTCACCATTGTATTGCTACTTGGCTGATTCTATTAGTAGTCATATCCTTGTCTCAAAGATTAAGCCATGCATATGTAATTATAAACAATTTTAGGCTATGAAACTTTGAATGGCTCATTAAATCAATTATAGTTTGTTTAATAGTAAATTTTACTTAAAAAATATTAGTAATTCTATAGATAATATATACACCAAACCATGACTGTTTATGAAATGCATTTATTAAGTAAAAGGGCGATGTAGATTTTGCATGATTTCTTGGTGATTTGGATCACATGACCTCCATGTCAAAGCTGCATCATTCAAATTTTTGCCCCTTGAAAATTTGTTCATATCATAATGGCCAACCATAGTGGTGACAAGTGATCGAGAATTAGGGGCCAACCCTACAGAGGAAACTTTAAAGATAGCTACCACATCCATAGATGGTAGTAAGTACACAAAATACCCCATCTTAACATGAGACATTAATGACATTAAATAATATACTAGGCATAACATGCCTAGAAATTAGAATGAGTACAATCAAAGTACTTTAATAAGGATCTAATGATGGGTTGGTCTGGCGCCAACCATCATGGTATTTCTAGCTCTAATAGCATAAATTTATGTTGTGGTAGCTAATCGATTGATTTATCTTTGTGTGCTCTGATCATCATGATTCTTTTGTCAAAGATGGATTCTTACTTTAGCTGATCGGTGCACTCCTTAGTGCTACTACTTTGAACAAATTAGAGAGCTCAAACAAAGCCCACTTTAGATACATAGGTGCACTCCTTACCTTGTCATAAGCTTTGTCCATATCTAATTTTAGCACCATCAAACCTTCTTCGGAAGTACATAGGTTGAAATTGCTAGAAATGTTTCGTGACAAAAAATATTGTTAGATATATCATGATTGGCACAAAATTAACAAAGTCCATGAAAATAATTGCAAGAAGAACCATGTTTAGTGTAGCAAACAAAAGTTTAAATAGTACTTTATAAATCACATTACAAAGGCCATTGGGCCTAAAATGCTTAGTTTTGGATACCCCTTAAAATTTAGGGATGAGTATGACAAGTGTGTTTTTTTTCAATGTTTTGGCATAAAGCTATCATTAAAGAATTGTGTCACTACAATAACAATGTTACACTATGGGATCATCTTATAACCAAGCAATAATTTAGTGGTAATGCCATCCATAATAGAGCATTTTTTTCCTTAGATGGACATCAATGTAGTTTTAATCTCATCATCATTGATTAGAGCCATAATTGTAGTTGATTATTCATTATCAATAGTTTTCTATGGTTGGAAGGGTGGAGAAGGCTCATATTATAGAAGGTTACACTACTTCTTGTTCAAAAGTTACATAGGAATATCTTTAATCTCAATTAGGGAGGCCACCAAATCAATTATATCATTTTTAATATGGTGAACAAACTTTCCTCTTAAAGTAGTGGTAGCCAGCATTAAGAAGAAACACATGTTCCAATCCCTAAAGGGTGGCCTAGTAAAGTTGGGCACACTGCCACTACCACGCTTCTTCAAAAGTCATAATAGTATGTTAGAAAGAAATACTCTATGTTAAAGGACTATATTATGTCTTATTTAAGATTTTTACCTATTCCTTAAGTTGAAGCTCTAAAAATTCTTTTTCCTATAGGTAAGGCTTTTAAAGGAGATTATTGACTTTTGTTGCACTCCATTTCTTTAAAGGATATTATTTACTCGACTATTTTTTGAATATTGTGCCAAATGACACTCCCTGATAGGATGCCCCCATCATTTAGGATTGGCCAAACCATGTGCAAATGTTGTTCACATGGAACCTTTCCCCTTTCAGCCTTCAAATTTCACATTATAATATTTTCTTCAAATTTTAAATTCCATAGACCTTGTCTATTCTCCAATAAAACGATAGCTAAGGGAATGGGCATGGTTGAATCAGTAGGAAAAGAATATCCTATTGGGCATGACTCTATCCTGATCTTGTTGAATGACTTGAGAGGTATAAAACAAGCGCGAATCAACATGTTGATAGAATTAAAATATTATTACTTCTAATATTATTTTTCTTATTCAATGAGATAGGCTTGGGGCACTACCTCTTCAATGGGCTCCAAGTCTCACCTCAGTTACTCTATTTATCCAAAAGATATTGTCAGGTGGGGAGTTTTGTTGAGGTGATACATTTATTAAAAGATAATGTAGGTGTCCCAAGATGAGCTCAACGAAAGCAAATACCTTGTATGGAACAAAAGGATAAAGTATCATTTCATTGTCATTTCTAACATAAATGCAAACTATGAAAGCATGGACTATTGATTGTTTAGGCTTTTAGAATTTGAAGCTAGTGGTGTCAGAACAGTTACCGTAGGAATAATTGTCATCTGGCAAGCAAGGGCTTCATAGCAATGTTGCTTTTTAATCCTTTGATGTTATCCATTCTAATCATTGTTAAGTAGAATTCGCCCTATTTTAGATTATTATCCCACTAATTAGGAACATGAGCTAGCTTTAGACAATCATTAGGTTGGTTAGTTTTATTGTACTAATGAATGTGTCGTGATAGAAATTTAAAGTAACGTGATAAGCAACATTGATTCATTTGGAGTAGTCATGACAAATGATGAAAAGGTAAGGGTGTAAAGTAATCATGTGAAATAATATGATTGAAAACGTCTAAGTTAGAATCCATGCTATGATGCGATGAATAAACACCATCATTTCCCATAATGGTGCATTTGTAAAAAAGCAAAACCTTGGAGGCTTTCCTAGGTTGAAGGATGAAATGGCTCACATTGCCTATTATGGAAGTGTGCACAATGCAATAAAGAAATTATAGTACTTTGCCCTCTCTGCAAATTATAACAATCCATTTACATGTAATAAAATGTCGAACCTGATTTGTCCACACAAACTTAAAGATATCTCGTAGGTTTCAAAAATTTTACTTTCTTTCACATATCCAATATTAATGTCATTCCTATAGTTTTTCGATGTGCTTAGGAAATAGTGTCACTTTACTGTATTCATTAGTTGTCATTATTTGGTCATAGCCATGGAGCCACACTATTAAGAGACTTGCCACTTCCTTAATAGAATTGTTGCAATGTGCAATCCACAAGGAGCATTGTACAATGCAATGTGGCTTGTGGTTAAGATGAAGTTGATTGATGCATTATGCACTAAGGTTTGTGCATTTTGGGCTTCAGTCCTTGTTGCTCAAGGCAATGCACTGTGTTCTATCACTTTGTGACATCTTATGTGCATGACTTGTTGGGCCCACAAGGTGAAACTTTATTTGGGACTTTTAATGATGTCGACTACTTCCATGGTTATTCGGAGACTTGCATTCTTTCACCATAAAATTGTTGTAATATGCAATCAACAAGGGGCAATTCTAACTTCACATGTTAATCATCATCTTTCAGATAGCAACATCAGTATTCCTTGACGAGCAACCCCACAACAAATCTCGATCCATAGCTATATAAATATTTTGGTAAAATTCAACTAGGACCTCCATATGAAGCTACTTCTTAAAGCCCATAAATCAAAGGTTTCAATTCACTCCAATCATAGTGGATGGATACATACAACCTCCTTTCAAGAATAATACTTTCCTTTGTAACTAGTAATCTAAAACTCCCAAGGCATGTTTGAATTTCTTTTTAAAACCACTATATTATATAATTTCTCACTCTAGCATACACAAAATATAGCTAGGAAGATTGTTCATGCTCACTAATGCTATCTGAAAAGATCTCATGCTACAAGTGAAATAGAGATTTGGAAAGCTAATTTTAACAAAAAAAACATTACACAAATAGTCATGCATTTAGATTATATGACTTATAAGCTCCTTTGAACCAACACCAATGAAGCATAATAGAAAATCTTTTTTTGCTACCCACTTCAACACAAATACACTCTATCCACATCAACTTTGAACTATGTGTAATCACAAATTTTCTTTTAAAGTATTCCCTATAACATTAATAAAATATGGATATCCTTTAAATTTTCTTTAGAGGTGAAGTTGTGGTGTATTACCTTACATAATCTTATTTTGACTTATCTTGTCACCCTTTTCTTGTTTTTCAATTTTACAAATTTCTTAAGTGTTCCACTTGTCAGTATTCATTATTATCACATTAGAAATCCTTCGACTGTGCTTTTTCCCTTATTTCAAGCTCCTAGCTTAACCATTAAATTTGAAGAACTTGAAATGCTTGAGAAAAAAACTACATCTCCAAATTCTATAACAAAGTATATGCAAAATTGACAAGGCCTTCCTCAGCTTTCCTATATCTTGATGGACTACAATTTTTTTAAGTTGTATGATGGAACTCTATCTAACTATACGAATTTAATGAACATTGCACCATATGTTTTCCTTTAAACTTTCACTTCTTAGATAATGAAATGGACAAATTCTAGATCATAATCTATTTATAGAGGTTCAATTACAAAATTTGGAAAAAGTAAAATGATATAGTAGTTTGGGACTAGGATTTCCTAATCCTATACAAAATCATATAACAAGTGTCATGAACATACTATCACATTACAAAATTTCCTTGATAGTTTATGTGGGATAGTTTCAAAAACTCCATACCCTAAGAAATGGTAAGAGCATGAAGATATGTTCTCCAATTCACTATACATGCAAGAAGCTGATTCTCTTTTATAGTAGTTGTTGTAGGATCTAATTCAATATCTACTTTTTAAATATTTGGAAATAACATTTGAAGGAGTTCCATAGCTTCAATAATATAAACAATTTCCATGGAAAAAAGTAAACTTGTAATCCACATTCTACTATAAATAGTAATAAGCTTGCCCATGTCATCCTAAATAACTATATCAATTCTATCATCTAGAGTTTCATATATTACTATGTGGTAGTTGAACTTCACCCACCCCAATAGTGGAGTTCAATAAAAGGTAAAAAAATAGAAATTGATGGCTACTAGAACTCCTATTAGATGGGATTGGAGAAATGGAAAATTAAGTCACAAAATAATAACAAAATGAATACTCCTTTGAAGTGTAGCCAGATTAAGCACCTTGCTCATGTGTGCTCACAAATTTCTGTTTAGAGAAAGGTGATATAATGGTAAAGTAGCAAATTTTATTGTGTGAGATGTAGTTGCATCACATATATTAACCAACATCTAATTAAGAAGTTAATTTAATGAATTAAAATCTTTGCCATTTACCTAGTGAAGCATGAAATTAGCATTTATGAAATTGCTCACCCAAAATTCCATTGCCTTATAACAATCTCATAAGCTATGTTTTGCATCCTCTTTCTTCTTATAGTCCTAAGGCCGAAGCACTGGCATCTCAATACCTCTTGTTCACAATTAAGGAGAACAAAATTCAACATAATTCTCCACATGAAACACTAACATGATGGTATAATTGCAGTCTCCAAACCCTCATTGGTTCATCTCTGGTTAAATTCAAGATTATAAACATGCTACTATAAATGAATTTTTGTTCTATCCTTTTTTGATCACTATATTTTAAGTAAAGCACATTAATTTTTTTTGACTTAGTCCAAGGAAAATGCTTAATCTAAAAATACCTTAGTAAGTGTGATTAAATTTTGTATCTTATCTTCGTACGACAATGCACATCATGCTCCTTAACAAGCTTTACTAGATGAATTGGATGTTCACTTCCATGTCGATATAAGTAGGCCACAATGTAATAGGAAGAATATCATGCAAATTACCTAACAAGAATGGGACTTTCTTATCCTCAGTAATCTATTAAGTCATTCTATTATCTAAGCTACCATAATATTGAGTAACATGCAAGCATGCAAAGCACCATACAACATATAGAAATTATTGTCTAACATAAAACACTTGAATCAAAAAGCCTGAACAAATAGCTTGTCACCTTAGCCAAAACCAACCTAAAATTCTTTGGAATCAATGTTACCTACCACATTGAAAAATTACTAAGTCCAAGAGCTTCACACATCTTAAGAAGAGTTAACAAATTCCAACAACAATCATGCTAACATTAAAAAACTTAGTAAGTACTAAAGAATGAAATTCTTTAACACATTAAGAATACCTTTTGTAATTCAGGAGTTGACTATGTATAACCCAAGAATAGTAGCAAGGACTGAGTTGATCTTCCATCTTAACAAGTAATTCTCAACACAATCAAATATAAATTTGAAGTCTTTTTTTTAAAAATTAGATGTTGCAATAAGTATGCTTAAATGTTTTAATTGAGTAGCTTGACTCATCTTTAACTTTCTTATGTCATCTTCCACCACTTATATTTCATCTCATTGCTAAACAATACTCTATGGTTGTTAAGATTTGTCTCTAACTAGTTTTAAGTGCAAACTTAAACATGCCATCACAATATAATGAGTGAGTAACCATTGGTGAGGAAGGGTGAAACATAATCTTAATTGAGTGATCTTGCCCTACATGGTGCTTAATAAGCCAAGAGAGAAACTTAGAAACAATGGTAAAAAGATATGGTGAAAGCGGACACTCATATTTATCACCCATAGAAACTTCAATCCTCTAAAGATAGATCCCATTAAACATAATCCCAAATCTTGGTATTATGAAACAATCCTCAACCTAATCATACAAAAGATTTAGGAACTATAAATGCTTTGGCATATCAAACATTAATTTCAAATTGATGAAATTATAAGACTAGTCCATGTCCAAATTTAATGTTGTGAGACCCACTTTAGAACTAAATGAGTTTATATACATAGCCATCTCCTATGCCAAAAATATATGATGACATATGACATTATTAGATGCATAAACAACTTCTTCCTTTGCCATAAAATCAGGAAGCTCTAACTTTAGTCTACCCACCAAAACTTTAGTCACAACAATTTATATCACATTGCAAAGACTAATAGGCCTAAATTATTTAGGTCTTGAAGCAGCCTATAGTTTAGGAATTTCAATGTCCAGTGCATCTTTCCACCTTTTGGCCATAGGGCTACCTTTAAAGGAGTTTTTTAATAATTGTGATACTATCTACCTAGGCAATATTCCAATATCCATGCACAAACTTTATAAAGTCACCATCCATATTACGGGTTTTGATTCTACTGATACACATAGCAACATTCATGAACTCATCATTTCTCATTAGAGTCATTAAATTTATTAGTTGTGTACTATTAGTACCTCTCAAAGCTTGGAAAAGTATAAGAGTACTACATTCCCCAAAACTATACCTTTTCTTATTAAAGAACTACATAAGTATATCTTTAATCTCAGTTGTGGAAGTCACCAATTTCCTACTATCAATTTTAGGTGATGTAATAATTGCTTCCATATTTAAAAGTAGTGACTGCCTAAATGAAAGCACGTTCTAATCTCCAAGGCAAGCTCAACAAATCTTGGCCCATTGCTACCACCATGCTTCTTCAAAAGCACTATCCCTGCTATTAGAGAAATTATGTTATGCTAAAACATCATGTTCCTATTAAGTTAAACCACTCTCATATCCCCTAAGTTGAAGCTCCTTGATCTCTTACTCAAACTAGTGAGGTATTTTTAAGGATATTGATAAGTTCAGCCACACTTCATTTCTTTGAAGTTGATAGTGCTCTATTAAGTTTATTGGATAGACCATCCTTAGGGTTGCACATTATAATTCTACTTCAACCTACCTACATAACATTAAATAAATGTGGAAATTAGGGCCATAAGATTTTAAATAGGGTTATCCTCTTAGTTTTATTCAAAGATAGTTGTTTAAACTAAACAAGGAAAGGTTGTACTCTAAACTAATATGTGGAAGATGTGTCACTAAAATACTCAAGACTGCCTACATATCATTAACATTAATGTAAAGTCTATCCAATCTTTCATATATACGTGCACTGCCTCCCTTACTGTCACACAAAATGAACTTATTATCAATAAATCAAAATTTAGTCACATCTAAATCATTTATGAAACTTGAGAACTCATATTGAGCCTAACCACAATTAAATTATTTTCCTTCTTTCTTCTCATTATGTATAAGTTGTACATTAAAATCTCATACAATAAATCATGGTTCACCAAGCTCTGCACATTCTATACCTAGACTACTTGATAAATAATTTAATCTTTTGATGCATACACCACAAAACACTACCAGGAGTTATTGTTACCACATCTCAACTAGATAATGACCACCTATAAGGATGACTACACAATCTCAAGCTCAACCCAAGGCCTCCATAAAACAACATTACACCATGACAATATGGTCGAAGGCTAGAGAAAACAGTCCCAATTTTTGCTCGAAAGTTGATCTTCCTCACACCTTTTGAAGTTCTCCACCCAAGTTTTCCAAAAGACAAAAAAAAAATCCCAATTTTCATTTACCAAGAATTGTAAATTGTAACAAGATTTTGCCACTTGAATAATCAAAATTCCATATTGTAAATGTAGCCATATATTATTAGCTTAAAAACTTATATTTGCACAAAATCCATGCCTTTATAGTACTCACAACCATGTCAGGTCTAAATTTTAGATGGACTGAGCTAACCCCAAGGCCTCAAATACAAATAGTAGAAATAAAGTATCAATTCTAGGCAACTGAAGTAACTCTCACCCATTAAGAGTTCTAAATTTTGCATGGTCATGGAATCACTCAGATAGAACTCTCACAATAACCCCAAGGCCTCAAATACAAATAGTAGAAATAAACCACCTTTGCTTCTAATTTATTTAGGAATTTTACAAATAATACACCTCCAAAAATTTCATATCCTCTTTGTTACCAATTTGATACCTTACTTTATTATAAACACTGGGAAAATTTGCAACCATATTAATTAGAATATCCATACCAAACATAATATTGTTTCCTCCCATCTTATAATTGTGGCACCATGGTCAAAACAAGCCTAAACCTTATTTGAAAAGATCATCACCAAGGATGTAATCAAGGACCTCCAGTTTTTATGCCAATTGAGCTTCACATGATCGACATAAAAACAACAATGAGAGCAAAAACATGAAATCCTTCTCTACAATTGTTCACCATGGCCATAATACCATATATTCATGACAAAGTTAAGTCCTAAAAAAACTAGGTAATATTTCCAAATATATCTATTAAGATCAAAGCCATCTACAATTCCTTTGAAGTTCTAGGAAACATGAAGCTAGTGCTCTTTATTCTACCAATTCCAACTTTTCTTTGCATTGACAAAATTTTTTGTTTTTGATTTTCAACATTTACTATGAGAATCTGCTAACTTCATTGATTTATATTTTCATTAAAATTTCCACGTCACCTAACTTTACCCTTCCAGTTGCTTAATTCCTACAATCATTATTGTGATGACAGCTTTCTTCGTCCAGCACAAATAATAGCAGTAAAGATGCTACTCTCATATAATACTTTTTCCTTAAAGCATTCCAAAAAGAAAATTTTGATATCTTCCTTCATGATTCACAACTATAGACATGTCTCACACATCATTAAACCTTTAATGTCCAATAAAGAGTTGGTTCGATAAGATTCAAGATTAATCACCAAAGGAACATCTTCATCCAAGGTTACACTTTCATTTTCCGCACCCAAGCTACATCCTTCCCACTCATATTTACACAGTTCACCATGGTGCAATATGTGCTTAGATTGGAGCACAATATCTTCATTTTGCCTAAAAAACACAGGTGCAATAGGTTTAGCCAAAGTACATGAGGAATTCCTGAGACTAAGGTAATAGGAAATGCGTTTTTAATCTTTTGACAATCTCATTCTACATGCTTGTTGATAAGCTCCTCAACTTTTAATTAATACTAGACATGCACATAAATAAATGTAGGCCACAAATTAATTCAAAGAAATTCCAACCAGTTGTTCGATTAGTAGGATACCCATTCACCTTCAGCAATATGTTATACGATAATTAGACATGTCATAGATCTTCAACATATTAATCATAAACTATCATTTAACTTTGACATATACCTAGTTAGTATCTAAATTAAGTGCCATAAGCCATTCTTTTCTTCTTGACGTGTTCATAGGTGCTACAATCACCTGTGTCAAACAAATGTTATCATAAAAAGATCCACCAAGAACAAATGCTACTAGCTTCCTAGTAACAATGTCAATTAGCACAGTCTTCAATCTATCTATCATAATCCTTGCCATAATTTTATAAATCATAATACATAAGCTAATGGTTCTAAACAATTTAGGTTTTGAAGCACCTTAAAACTTTTGGAATGAGCATGATCAAAGTGTCTTTCCACTTTTTTGGTAGATATCTATCATGAAAAATTATTTCATTACACTAACAATGTCTAAGTAATATTCCAAGAACTACATAGAACATTTATTATGATGTCATCAATGCAAAATACCTTATTACTCTTGATAGATTTCATAGTAGTGCTAGTTTCCTCATCAAGGACCAATAACTCAAGAAATGTCACCTGCTCTCTACCAATACATCCATAAGGCTAGAAATATAGAGGGTAAGTGGAATATACTCCTCATCACTACACTATTTTAAACTAAAAAACTATATTAGTATACCACTGATTTCACATGAAAGTAGTCACTAAGTCCACATTAGCATCTTAAGTTGGAGTATAGTTATTCCTAAATGTATAAGTACCCACGACATAAAAAAATGGGTGCTATCATCCTATATCTTTGCCTAATGTAGCTTAAGACATTTCCACCATCACGTCTCCTCAGGGCTCACCAATCTATGGAAAGATGTAATATGCTGACCCAATAGCTCATGCTCCAACTAAGTCAACCCTAACTCAAACTCCTTGATTTGCAACACCTAAATGTCTCATACCAATAGATAATTTTTATTAAGAAAATTTCCCATTTCACTTGCACTCAAAATTTCTTAGAGTTGACAATGCTCTGCAAAATTTCATAGACAATCAATCCATCAAGTTTCCACTTATTATTATATTGCAAAACTCTCTGTATAATCCTCATTGTCTATCGCAAAGAAAGTCATACATTTTTAAACTAGCTATTCCTTTCTATTCCTTCAAAAGGTTACAATTTTAGTTGAATAGTACTAGACAATGAACTAAGCAAATACGAGGAAGATGTGACATGGTAGCATTCTTATATGCCTACAAAACCTTATTGTTCACGACGACTTTACCTAGTCCTCAATAAATGCGAGCACTACCATCTTTGTTACTACACCAAGTATGCCTATTCTAAATGAAACCCAAGACGGCTGGCTATAGATCTTGTAAGAAACAAGAGAATTAATTATGCTCCCTGCCCACTCAAAAATTTCTTCAACCTTTCTTCTCATCTTGCACAAAAATAAAGTTAAAATCACTTGCAACAATTAGTGGACCTCCAAATGTTGTTGTCTCTCTAATATGATCTCATTCCTCCCTATGAATAACATAATCATTAGAAGCATACATGACATAACATCTTCAAGCTTGTTTACTTATAGCTTTTGTTGGTATTAACACATGTTTGAGACCTTTGCAATGTCCATCACCACAAAATTTCTCCATAGCACAATAATGCCTCAAAATATACCTACCAATGGCTACACATTGAACTCATAATTCCTGCCAAGAAGTCTATCTTCATCAAGCTGGTTAAACTTCTCCACTCTTGTCTCCAGTAAAGCAATTTCTAATACTCCATGTACCTTTACAAATGCTACAAAAAAACACTTGATTTTGTTGCCTTGTTCCCTGCACAAACCAAATTGCTAACACGATCGTGTAAACTTTTATGGCATCATAATACTTACTAAAATATGCACACAATGGATTTGCAAATAGCTAACAGATAATAGCAAATTCAACATAACCCTACAGTACTTATAAAATCATAAAGAGGGATAATCACATCACTATCATACCTCCCATAGACATGTTCTACCCCTTTGTGAATCTTTCTCCACTAACTTTATGTTCTATCTTCACTATACAACATATATTCTAAGTAATCACCTAATGTCTTTGACCCTTACAAAAATTATTTGAATAGCTAGTAGTTCCTTCCATGCAAAATATTGGCATAACATACCTCCCAAGGTGTCACTTTTTGTATATGTTTTCATACTTTTGCTTCCATGGTTTGTTGTTTAATTGTAATTTACAATTCTGATGATAACATTCATGTTTTGTTATATCCTACAATTGTAATAATTTATTATCCACTACATTACCATTTTTAGTACTACCACTTCTCAACACACTTTATAATTTAATACACCTATTTTCCATGTTGGGCCATCTAGGTTTGCTTAATTTCCTCTTAATAAGTAAAACATTTCCAATTTATTACTACAAAATAAGCATCAGTATCGTTTTTCACATTTACTATACTAAATATACTTCTACTTGCTTCTCTCATTCAATAAGGCAAAGCAACTTGATTCCTCCTATAAATTTAATCATTAGATACATATTGTTCTGTCCTATTGTGCATAAATTATGTACTTCAAGCTAGCTCATCACTATAGAAACTTTGCACAGCTAATCTTAAAAAATTTTTCATCATATGTACTTTAAAATGCCTAAGAAATGAAGCTGTATGATTTATCTACCAACTTCACTACATGGAACTCCCACTAGATCCCTATGCCACTAATGTCATTAAAGTAATGAGGTAAATTCTATTATTTCCTTCTATAGATTCACTCCTTAGATAAATATTCCACCTCCCCATCATGGTTATAATTTTAACATCTGTCAAAACCCATAATACAAAAAATTTGATTAGTAAAACTCTTAGAACTTTTAATTTTGTGTAAGTTGAATTGCATATGCAAGAAAGATGCATGGGTAATTTGTAGGTACTTTCCTAGCTTTTTCCATTGTGGGTAAGTAGTTCATTTCATGCACACTCGTCTTGATAGCGTCTAAGTCAGCGAACACAACAAAACATTTAGTCTAATTGACACCTTGTCCTTCCCTTAAATTTGAGTTCCCAACAAAAAACTCCAGAAAACCCAAATTACATTACATCTACACTATAGTACTACAATTATTCCATTTTGATCTTACCAAATAATAAATTTAAGCTTAATATTCAATGAAGCCATTTCATGTTGTCTCCCATAACACTACAAAATAAATCTATTCATGAAATTCTTCAATGTTACCTACCTAATGTATCCCCATGTTTTAGGTACACAACACTTCAAAGACTTCAACTCCTTATAGTTTTCAATCTTGCTTCTTCCTATTTTGACAAGCTTGCTACCATTTCGAAAGCCATTTTAAAGTTCTAATAGAATTCTCCTCATCAAAAATTTTCCTCAATTGTTCCAATATTTTCCTAATATATGTCTCAAATAAGTAGCCTTCATGTGATAGTAGTGAAGTATCTCTTTGCAACCCATCTTAATTGTTCCCCATAATGGTTCCCACTATAGCAATTTTCCTATTGAAACAAAAATTACAACAAAATTCAACCACACCATAGCATCAAAATCAATAAGGAGGTAGTAAACATTAAGAAGTCGAGTTATCCTCACTGCAACCTTCATTATTCGCAAATTGAATGTCCCAACTTCTAGGGCGAAACATATCCCTTTATACTATTTCATGTGCATTATATACCTAAATTATTCCAAGGGGCATTTACCTATATCTAGAGATCTAGTGGGCTCCTTCATGGTGAATAAGCTAGCATTCTCCTCAACTTGAACCTACCTACTTGGGGAATATTCCACTCTTAATTTTCATTGTACTTAGACCTCTTGAAACTTTTATGTCCTTTAAGCCCTTGATCATCTTATATATTTTTGCTTGCATTATTTTTGTCCTCCTACAAGATCTTTTGTTTTAGAACCCACTCAAGTGTATATGTACCCACTATCTCTAATCAAATTTAGATCATGATCTCCTTCTATATCCTTGTTTTTATTTCTTTCCAACTTTCCCTCATTATTCTTCAATTTTCTTTTAGAGTTTTCAATCCCAATCCGCCCCAACTATGCATTTTGATAATATCTAATTTCTATATTGTATTACCATCCATGGCTCTAAACCATGCCACATATATTCTTCATCACTTGCCCCACTCTAGTTAACACATTTTACCTCTTCCTTTACTTGCTCAACACTTTCCTCTATAACCCTTATTTTTTTGGCATAAGCAACATTTTGCATTGACGTATTAGATCATGAAATTATAGATGCATACCAAAACGTTCCATTAGTAAAGCAAATTTAGGGAAACCCTCATAATCAAATCTTTGAAATGATATAGGAAAAGGGCTCTTGAGCCATATGCCTACTTTAAGTGGTTTTGATAAGTCAATTCTTAAACAAACTCTAGCAAAGGATTACCTCCACATATTAGTCATCCATTTATCTATTAGTATAAGCTTCCCAATAGCATTCACTATATAAGGAATATTCTTTGTGTTTGGGTTTTAGGGGAGGCATGGTGACAATTTTTAAACTTAAATAAATTGATGGAAAGATACCATAGGAGTGGAGACCACAATTCAATTTCACTCGACACAAGGAAGCTTACTAAGTCTAAAAAGAGCAAGAATTGATAGAATGACAGCTCATTCTTAATTGTGTGAGGGGTAATGCATAGCCATTCTTTGTTGATGATAAGATTTTTCTTGTTTATTTTGTTAACAAATAAGACTGCAACTTACTAAATTTTATGCTAGCAACATGCCATGTTTGGGTTTCTAAGGGAGCACGGTCATAAGGTTGAAAATCAAATAAATTGATGGAAGGGCACCACTGGGAATGGAGCACATAGCTTAATATTACTCAACACATGCAAGCTTACCAGGTCCAAACATAACAAGGATTTATAGATTGAGATCACTTTATAGATTTTGTTGGTGAGGGTTCATGGTTGTTGTAGATTGGTGGAATGATTTGTCTAGCTAATTTTGTTATCATGCAAGACTTCAACTGGATAACAAGCTATGTGGGGTGCAAGCCTTGTGGCCAACTTCTTCCTGGGACTATGGTTGATTAGGTAATGGAAGTTTGAGGCAATAATAGGTCTGTGATTCCCTTGCATGTTTTGGGACACATGTTTATTAACTAATGTATTAAATAAGAAAATTACCAATGTCAAAAAGCCGAGGTAATCTTATGAAAATTTTATACGGATGCAGATAGATAATTGAGATTTATGATCTTAATATAGGAATACCTTGTAAGCATGAGTCATTAGCACTATCTATGTACCTAATCTTTTGATGCACTAGTGTTTCTCCTACCAAATGAATGGACCAATGAGGTGTTTACATTGATGTGATGTGGGTTATTTCCCATGTGTTAAGTAATAAGAATTATATTGAACCTTATCATTTAGAAGAAGAATAAGAAGCTATGACGTGGTTTTCATAAGTGAACCTGCAGAGGCATCATCATCGAGTGCTATCAATGATCTAGTGATCGAAGTTCCCATTTGGGGTGTGATGGCTATTCGATGTTACATTCTTCTAATGTGTTTGCTCTTGCTTCCATATGGAGCTTGATCTTGTGAGTGATAAACAACAACCTTTATGCGTGGTCATGTGCTTAGTGAGAGCAAATATGAAGCTAACAATAAGCTTGATGTGCATCTACAAGTCCAGTAGAGCTTAATAACAAACTTTGAATGACTCTCAATAATAGATATATTGGTTCTTTTACTGATGAAGAAAATGAAATGTCATACAAGTTGTGAGTTGTGGAATCTCATTAACCATTTATCTATTGAAACCATTTATTTAATATAATCTTTTGATACATACACTACACATTACCATCAAGTACTATTGTAGCTATCTCACCTAGATAGCAATCACTTGTGAGGACGAATTCCCAATCTGAAGGACCACTCAAAGCCTTCATAAAATCAAAGTATCCCCTAACAACACCGTCAATCAATGAACAAAGTTGTTCAAATTCATGCCCAAAAGCCAATCTACCTCATGCTTATGAAATTCCTTCACCTAAGTTTCCAATAATGCAACTATGAAGACATTTTTTTGCTTACCAAGAACAATAAGTAGCTATAGAATTTCTAAGCACTAGTCTACTAAATATTCTACACTACTAATGTAACAAAATTTTATTAATTTAAAAGCATTCCATTGTATAGAATATACCTTTAAGAATTAAACATCTTCTCTATTGCCATTTGAATCATTCTTAAACTATAAACACTAAAAAGGTTTACAAACCTATTAATTACCAAATAAAGGACAAAAGTAAAATTACTTCTCATCACCCAAGAGTTGTAGGTATGTTCGAGCTAAGAATGAACCTTATACATCGAGGTTAGTGCCACGTAGGTAATCAAACACAACCATATTCCATGCCAAAGGAAATTCATGTGATCAATAGCAATATAGTTGTATGAATACCATATCCAACACTGACCAAAATAACCCTAAATTCTTGACAAGGCAAAGCAATAAGCAATACCAAATATAATTTCCAAGTGAGCCTAGTAACATCAAATCATCTACAGTTCCTTAAAAGTTGCAAGATAGAGGAGGCCACCAGTCCATCCTCTACCCATTCCAGCATTCCTCTTCAATACCACCATTATTTGTATTTTAATTCTCAAACTTTCTTACGAGACCCACCTCCCTTTATTAATTTTTATTTTCATGAGCACCACTAAATTCATACCTTTGTTCCTTTGCCACTTTCCTAGGCTCCAAGTCCCGCCATTATTGTTGGTGAACAAAGATTGCATAAGTCTTCTACAAGGTTTTAAAATCTAAAACACAATCTATGAAGAATAATCAGGGCTATGATAAACTTACATGCTACTTGAACCATAATGCTTTTCATATGTAACAATTTCATGTTCCGCTTAAGCTCTCCCTTTTGGTACACATCAATCTTAATGAACCTCCCCTGCAATCATCATTCTTGGTATAGGATCTAACCCTATGCATAACTTGTGTTGTATCATCAAGCTTGTAGTGCTTACTACCCTCTCTCCTACTCCTATCTTTACCATTTATTGTCTTCCTCTATTGTTCTATTGTAAACATTACCCTCTTCCTAGGTTGTGCAACCACGCATGATCTTAAGCCTAATTGCCTCTAATCTTCATTATCTACATACACCTATGTCGCAACCACCCCAACATTTTTATCTTGATCAAGTCATACCTCTAAAGGATAAGATCCTTCAGCTGCACCAACCTTGCAAACTAACACTCCATAACTCATAAGCATGTCCCACATTGCCATAAGTGAGGTAGATAAAGGGTAATCTGTCAAAAGTAAACCTCTAAAAAGATCAACCACATGGTCTATTAAGCCACTTATCCACTCTAAGCTTCTTTGAAAGGTCAATTATTTCACATGCATTATCAAAAGATGACCTTTGCATATCAGTTATCTTGCCATGAATCTGAATAAGATCATCCATGGCTTTGATAATGCACAAAATATCCTTCATGTCCCAATACATAAGTGGGAGCATAAAAAAATGAATCCAAATTAGGGGGCACATAATAACTAAAGTAGTAGGCTTTAAACAAGGTTTCCATATGTAATCCTAATGCAAGAATTGGAACATACTATTGTCCTCCCCATGACATAAATTATTTATCTATAGCTGGCTTAATGTATAAACAAAATCACTTTGTCAAAAAATCGACAACCTAGAATGCATTGATATGGTGCAATCTATGTTGGAGTATTCTCACAGTCCATTGAATGGACAAACAACCACCGTACACTCAACCAATATCATTGTAGTGGTGATAGTGAACTCATTGATCTCAAACCTCTTTTCAAAGGTGTATTTGATCATATATTATGAAAGAGGTATTGCTTAATGCCAGCATTTTTGCATGTAAATTTTTTGGTCTCTCTAAGTAATTACCGAAGGGACATCTTATGAAAATGATATTGCTAATGTTCGTTGTCCCTCTCGCAAGAGTCTCTCTAATGCTCACCATAACTGAGCTATTTCATAGATGACTTCCATTAGAGAGTTTTCCTTCACTTTTTGCATTCTCACAAATACTTTGCTTGCACCTATGTAAATCAACTACTTTAGTACAATAAGATGTACAACAATCTCCTTTGAGGTAATACATAATTTTGAAAGCTTGTTCAACTTCAATTCACCATCTATTACATTCGGCTCTTTCCCTCGACTTTCTTGTACTTTGCTTCTACTTTCCATAACTCAAATAGTATGAACAATGCCAATGATAATGAATTGTTAAAGAATTATGTTTCTCTACACAACTTAATTGTTTGTAGGTTTTGGGGATAGTTGCACCAAGCTACCCTTTTTTTGCACTCTTCCTAGATTTCATGCCCATCATTAATCACTACTAATCACAGAGTACTTAGAGAAATTAAGATTCTCAATTCTTTTAAGAGTTTGTTAGAAATAGAACAAAGACATCAAGAAGCCCACATATGCCCTCCAATGAAATGACAAATCTAACTAAAAATAAATTTCAATCATGCTTTTAACCTGTCTCTTAGTTTTGGGACATACTTCCACCACTTTTTTTCCACCCACCATTCATTTCCAACAATACGATCCACTTAAATGAGGATCATATTCTAACCATCCATACTCCACCAATGTCCATACATTACCAACCTTTCAAATGACTCAAAAGTCTTTCGGATCCTTGTTAACAAAATGGTTGAAGCTCACAACATGCTCTTTATATGGAGGTTCATGCATAAAATTAGAAAAATGATAATGTTGGAGCACTTCAAGAAGGGTTACAATCCCTTAAAAAATCAAATAGAAGTGTGCGATGACAACCCAGCGGACTATGTAATTACCTTGATGCGTTATGTGGGATAGCCTTAAGGACTGCATTCCTTACATAAACTTGATAGCACTTTGGTTGTTACTCTTACACGTAGTAGACGTAAGCTACTGGCTCACTTTAGCAATATGGTAGAGTATGATTAGATTTCTATTACATGAATATTTTGGAATAACATTCCAAAGAGCTCCATAGCTTCAACAATAGCAATAGTTTCCTTGGAGAAAATTGAACACAAAATCCACATTCTACCACCAGTAATTATAGTCTTGTTGTAGTCATCCTGAATAACTATAACAATTCCAAATTAACATGCACAACCGCATTGCAATTGAGCTTAGCCATCACTATTAGTGGAGTCCAATAAGAGGTTACCGATGGGCTTTGAGGGCAACTAGAACTCTCACTAGATGGGAATGGAGAAAAGAAACATGTAGTAATAGCTAATTAAATACATCTTTGGAGTGTAGCATTACCTTGCCCACATGTGCTTGAAAGTTTGATTGATCCATGAGTGATATAAGATTTATGTAGCAAAATTTAATTACAGTAGCAAAATGTTGTGCATGTTATCAACAATGACACAAATGATTATGAAATTACTTGTGAAGAATTCCTTCACTTTATGACATTCTTATAGGTAATTCTAAACTTCTTCCACCTTTCATCCCCATGGAGAAAGAACCTATCGCAATACGTTTTATACACATCTAGGACCATGTAGTAGCAAATTCAAAATTAATCTCCACATAAACTCAATAACTTTAGGCAACAACAACATATTCCAAACCTCTAAAGCATCCTCTCCTGTTACATTTTTGCTCAAACATTCTACTGTAGAAGATTATTTATTCCAATAACATCACCTCACTACTTCATAATTGTATGCATGCTTAATCCACATTTGAGCCATATCCTACAAGATCTCTGAGTAGGTAGCTGAAATTCTTTAGTTTATATGCCAAGTGAGCATTGTTAGCAACAATGCAAGAATGAGTGCATGAATAAGAATATAAATGCCTTCTATGTGCAAGGCAAACTTGATCACAATCTAGCAAGAACATCCCAAAGTAGGTAACTAAAAGTCTCCAACTTTTATGCCAACTGAGTTTCATAGGATCAAAAGCTATGTAGCAGTGATTATAGTAATACAAATGCCTTCTTTTCCCGTATTCATCTCAGTGAAAACACGCTACATTTACCGCAAATAAAATGTTGACTAATACTGCATATAATTTCCTAGTACATCTAGCAGCACCATAGTCATTTACAATTCTAAAAACCCTTTAGGAAATAAGAGGCCATTGTCCCTACCACACCCAACTTTCCTCTACAATACCATAATGCTTTTTTAATTTTAAAACCTACTCAAGAGAAACCCTTCACTTTATTCCAATGTATATTTATTATCATCATTACATTCATTCAAAGGAGCTTTTATCAATTTTCTAAGCTGTAGGTAGTGCCACATTAATGGATGGACTTCGATTATTTGCAACATCCACTTGCATTCCAAAAATCTACACCTTGATTTTTGTAAGGTCTCAAAGGCTTCGACCACATCCAAGCTACTTAATAGACACTTCTGTTTATTTTCTTTGATTTTATCTTCCCCCTATATTTTCTATTTTAGTGCCCACTCCATATTTGATGAGCCCTTATTATGCCCAACATTCTAATATCTAGATTTGTCCTTGTGCTTTGCTTCTCTCTTATCTTCGAACTTTTAATGCTTACTAAACTCCTTGCTACTCAACTCTTTCTAATTTACTTTATTTATCTAATTTGTTGCTACAAACATCTCCTCTTTTTAGGTTCCATGACCATCAAAGATCTCAAACCTTATTTTTTTCATCATCATTAGCTTCTATCTCCCTCTACATTGCAATTATCTCCATATTGTTGTCTTAATTTGGTCCTATCTCAACAAAACATGAAGACTTAGCTTTAGTATTATCTTTGATTATCTTGTTGGATGAATAGCTTAGATGCATGTCCCACATTTTTAGAAGTGCAATTAGAGGGAAGTCCCTTGTTGTCAAATCACTAAAATGATTAATCGAATGGTCCATTCAACTACATACCCACTCTAAGAGGCTTATAGTGGTCCATTCTAATACATACTCTTACAAATATCAAACTATGCATGTTTGTTGTGTAATAAAAAAATCTAAATAGGTTTACTCTTGGCCTTCACAACGTACAAAATGTTCTCTATGTCATTGTATTTTGGAGGGAATGCTGGAAAATGAATCCATACTAAGGCACACATACTTGTTGAAGTACTTTGCCAAAATCGAGGTGTCCATAAATCCAAACCCAATTTAGGGCAAAATACCTTTCAAGGACCGCCAAACAACTCTGGGTCTCTATTTATAATTCAATCAAAGTGTAGACAAAAATAGCCAGTTGATAATTTAAAAACCTAGAATCCACTAAAATGCCCACATCTACTTTGGAGAACTCTACTAATCCATTAAAAGATAGATGACTACAAGACACCAGACTTGTAAGATGAAATTGATGGACCAAACTCAACAATCAGAAGCCTCATTTAAAGGGTGAATTTAAGCATTTATAATAATGAAGGTATCTTGATAAAAACATTTTCACATCAATATTTTCTAATCAATTGCTAGATTTATCTCTAATGAAACAATTATTGACATTACTCGAATTTTGTCTCATAAGAGCATCCCTGAAACTCACTTTAACTAGACCACATACTAGATGGTTACTATTTAGAGAGTTTTCCATCGCCATCAGTTTGGCATTGTCACAAACACCTTTGGTGCACCTCCATGAATCTAATAACTTAGTATTATTGGGATGTATAACATTATCTTTTGCTACATTACATGAATTTGTAAGCACATTCAACTTTGGTTCACTATCTATTATGTTTAATTCTTATACATTCTCCTTTTTCTCTATAGTTTTATTCAAACCACAAATACTACATCCTGCATTCCAAATTAATTGCCATCGATGTCCATAATGAATTACATTCACATCAAACCTCATTTAGCTTGAACACATCTAATGATATCTCCATAATATTTCATACATTCACCTAAGTATCAGTACCATAGTATGTCAGGGCACGAATCATAAGAACAATGACGAAATCTTAGAATTGCCACATATCTCATACTAAGGAAGTTTGCACCATATCTCTTATTCTTTTGTACTCTTTCTTGACATTGAGCCCATCATTAATCGTAGCACCACACTAAATTGGAGAATAGTTAATACTAGGTTGTTTTAAAAGTTCGTCAACTATAAAGAATGTGATTAATAAACAAGTCTTCTAATAATTTTGTCTGCCTACAATTTTCGAGAAAGTATTGTTGCAAAGCTAAAACTTAAAAGGAATTGGTAAAATAGCACCATTAGAAGTTGATCCTACGAATTAATTTGACTTAGCTTGGGAAACTTACTTTTCCAAACAAATCAAGGAATGATATATTGAGAGATCTTCCTTTATTCTATTGGCAGTGGTGTTTGACCATTCTTAGTTAGGAGAGACATTTGATTGGTTAATTCCATTAATCAAGAAGTCCTCAACATGCTAATTAGCTATACTGGGTGTGAGCTGAGTGGTAAGACTCTTAGAAGGATTACAACTACATATGCCATCGAAGTTTAAGGAAATAATATGTTTGTGGTTCCCTTCAAAGCTCTTGGCCACATGTGTGCAACACTGATTATTCAATGAGTCCATTTCCTTGGTCAAAAGGCCTAGGTTATCTTATGAAAATTTCATAATGACAAATTCCTAGTAAATAGGAGTTATCAACTTTTGTTACTTACATCCCTACACTTTGTTCAAACTAACTATCAATTTTTTTGGTCGAATGGTCAGGCCATCTAGTTAGATCACTACAACATAGATGGTTTATCACATGCGACTTTGCAAGTAGTCCATCAAATGTCAGCATTTAGATGATCAAATAATCGCAATAGGGCTTCCATAGGTAAACTTACAAAACAATCATTGATGAGAGCTACAAATGGTTAAGCGATTTCTGTAACATGTTTGGGTATGAAAACTTATTTATGTCATATTATTCCATCATGCATGCTCTTGTTTTTATGTCGAGCTCGATGATGTGGGGAATAAACAATAGCCCATGGGCATAGATGAGTGTTAAGGGAGACAAACTGTTAAGTTGGACACGAGTATGTTGTGTGTCATTGATTTAGTGGGTTTAGCAATCGATCATTGAATTACACTTGACAAAGGACATTTGAGCTCCTATACCAATGAAGAAGTTTTTGAAATGTGATTTTTGTTGTGAATTATATAGTCCCATGAACCATCTAATTTTTCAACACAAGTTGTTCCTAAGGATGCAAGCTAAGCACATGCTTACAATGGTGTAATATGACATATCACTGGTTTAGAAAGATAAGAATCACTGATTTTGGTGCCATCCCTTATTTGGACATGATCAATGGTAGCTTGTTTTATAGGATGGCATTTTGAATCTTTGGGTGATGGTCAACTATCAGTGGGTAAAATGTGGATGCTATTTGTGTTGTGGTTTTTGCTAGTGGGAAGTGATGTTGTAGTGTGACAATTAGATCCCAATCATAAATCCAACTCCATGATCCATGGTGTGGAATTGTGACTCCATGTTTGGTGAGGCTACCCTTAAATATTAAGCTTATAAATAGATGGAGGTTAAGGAACTTATGAGGATTACATTAGCAATGATAAGCAAGACAAGATGAACCAAGTGTCAAAATCAGGCAGCTTGAAGCACAAATTATTGTTTAGAGATGCATCCTTAGTAATGGATTGGGAACAAGCCATCTAGAAAAGGGGAAATAGGAGAGTGAGAGCCCCATTTATTTTGCACTCCATTACTATATAAGGAATTACTAATTATTTAGGTTGTTCAGTAAAACAATCAAAATTAGCTGGTGAATTGCATTTAAAGCTAAACAATTATGAGAGATTGATAATGAACAAAGGAATTTGAAAATAAAGCCAACGAGCACTTCAAATAATTAGGAGGAAGGAAATAAGTGCTCATGATGCACCTTGACAGGATTCAGAATGTCCTCGTATGGTTTGTTTCACCACTTGTGTAGTGGACCATTTGAGGCAATCACAATGGCAACAAGCATGGTGGATGTTGCCCATGGACAAAATATCATGATGGTTAGTCATTATGCTCACAACATTTAGGTTTTCCTGGTGGCCTCGTGCACATTAGCGATGGCCACTGGGCTCACGATCTAATTGAAACAATGAACAAGTTGTCAAACATTCTTGTAAGTTGATGGGTGAGTAAGCTCAAAGGGTGCAAGAAGCTTGTTGGTGGGAGCCAAATTCTAGAAGTGACCCACAAATTGACCCAAATCTTCTATGAAGGGTTTAAGAGAGAGCACTCCTATTGGGACCTAAAACATGGTGAACTAGGCCTAAGTAAGATGATGCAAGTAGAGAAAGAAGAGACTTTAGTGGAGTCCTATAGTGATATTGATGTACAAATCATTCATCTTAGTTGAGCATAATGGCAAAAGACTAAGCAAACCTTCGCATGGTTTGTTCCCATTATAACTTTGCTTAGGATAGTTGCAACTAATATTAGAGTTCTATCAGGCAAAGATAATGATGAGTGGAATTGAGGAAGAAAGCTTTTGACTAATTCTCAAACTTTTAATAAGTAGAAATCTAAAACATGACTTGATTTCTTTGATTAATTGAACCAAGCAATACAGGTTTCATGTAAGTCATTTTTGGTAAGAAAAAATGAAGATGTATAATAAATCAAAAGCTAGATAACATCATCCAACTGAGCTCTAATGTAGAGCCCATAAAGAGTGTTGATTGATTAAGACTATTGGACGGTGGTCAAGGAAGCTAAAATCCACTAAGGAGTGTGTAACAACTCACTCATTAAATCGCTAGCCGTGAAAATGGATGGGCTTAAGTGTACAACCCACTCTTGACCATTGGTGAAATGCAATGCCTTGATAAGTTGGATAATGCAATTGTTATTATAATACGTTAAGCGCAAGCCCATGTCGAGCATTCATTGATGTAGGCCTTGGTGGTAGTAGTAAATATTCAAATGAGATCTTTGAAGCTTGAAGGTGAGAAGATTCCATGTGAACTGAAATTGTGGATGAATTAGTCAATCCAAAGAGACGGGGAAACCTTTTGAATAATGCTATCTGGCAAGAGCTTGAAAAATGAGTTTAGATAAATTTCTTAAGATGAAATGTAGTAGTTGATGGCAATGTCGAGTTATCCTAAGATATTGTTGGGGTCTCAAAAGGTGTTATCTTTTCTGCTTAATAGTTCATCAACCATGGAAATGACTCTATCAAAGTTGGGGCCGAGTGGTTAGAAGAGTACTACTTATTGAGTAGTTTTTTGTGTCCCAGTGACCCTTGAAATTCTAGAGAGATTAGTGTCTTCCATGCCTTATCATAATCATAACTACATCAAGTATGCAAGGTAAACAACCTCTAAAAGATGTCGCATTTTAGATATGGGGAGTTGACAAAATGGATTTGTAACATCAGAAAAAAAAATTTGCTATGAGGGTTGAGCACAGTTGTCCTTGTGCCAAACCCATAATTTGTTGATAGATTGCTCATGATTCTTGAGTGGTGAGAGTGGGTTGACATGTGTCCAATGGGGATGAATTAGGAGTGGCCCTTGCAGTAGCCTTCATCGTGCAACAAATGATCAACTCAAAACTAGTATGGACATGGGTTATCTAACTATATAATTAAAACAAAGCATGGCATTGTCCCCATTGATGCTAATGTAATGTGATTTCTACTTAGTGGCCTAAATTTCGAAGTGAAGAAACTCAACCAAGTGTGTCTAAATGACCAGAGTAACTATGAATCTCTTATGGTCACAAAATTTCTCATCATCTAATTAGTGAAGCAAATGAGTGGATTAATGAGATTCCAATTGTCCTAACTTCTATGAAAGGATACATCAAATAATAGAATGTTCTTTACATATTTAACAGGAAAAGGAGATCGTGTTGGGCTCAGCTCTACTGTGACTTTATGAAATGATTTGAGAGATATAATATAAGTGGGAGTCAACATGCCATCAAAATTGAAATGACACTAAATTAAAAGTTATTTTATTTTCTAAGAGATGAAGATAGGGCCTAGCTCCATTTTATGGCTGAAGTTTTACCTCAATGGGTTGATCCAAGTAGAAGACATATTTAGGTAGGAACTTTGTTTTGGGTTTATTAAAGTAAAATATAAGTGTTTTAGGTTGAGCTCAACAAGAACAAAAGTGTCATCTAAACGAAATGGATAGAAACTCATTTTATTCTAATTTTTAGTATGAATATGAACCATGAAATTATGGCTATTGATCCTTTTTCCTTTCAAAATTTGAAGCTGGATGTATCAAAAAAGTACCCACATGGATAACTAGTTTGTGGTAGGCAAGCATTGTTAGCGGTGTTGCTTTTTGATTCTTTGAAGTCAGCTCTTTGTATCATTAGGAAGTAGAATATGCCAATTTTTGCATTGTTCACACATCAATAGGGAACATGTTCTTGGTTGAGACCATTATGAGACATTTTAGTTTTCCCTTACTAATGAATGTGTCATGATAGTAATTCAATCTAATATGGAAGGAATCAGTGATTCACATAATTGATCATAATATTTTGTTAAGAAGTGAATGATACAAAGCTATGTTGTGGAAATTTATGACTAAACATTTCTATGTTAAAATTCATGCTAAGATGTGATGCCTATGCCCTTGATTCACCTGATGCTATTTTGGTAGTTCACAATAAATCTAAAAGCGATTTGATTAAGAAACAAATGTCATTGGATCCCTCCCATGGGTCTATAAAACATTATATTTATTTTTAATTTATAATTGTTTAATTTCTATATTATTGGCATATTTTATTTTGACTTGTCGATTAATGATCTTACACTCCATCTGCTTTGTATCTTGGAATACAACTTTATTTCATACTTTATGTGATTAATTCAAATTTTTTCTTTAATTTGGTTATACTATTATGAAACTATAGGTCTCTTCAAGTGTGCCTCTTATAGGCTTCGATTTAGTTATATTACATTTCTTTAATTTATCTTATAAGAGCATCAACTTTTATTTTCCTCATGTTAGCATAATAACTTTTTAATATTTATACTTATTAACTAAAATAATTCAAAGTTATTCTAGACTTGGCTCAATTAAGATAAAACAAATACTATTAGACTTTTCTCAAGAAGCATTATCTAATTAAATATTTATTTTAATATTTTTTAAATATTTTATTTTATAGAATTTCAATAAATTTTAGAAGGAATTTTGATTTGTATTTGATTTGGTAAATAAACATGCTACACCCACTCTTCATATTATGTTGAAATTAAATGTTTTCATAAATTTATCTAATTTTTTCAAATATTTTGCTTTGATTTGCCTATATAACTATGGAATAGTAAATCTTCTCTAGTTTGCTCGTTATGTCACTTTGATCAAGTTACTTACATTGCTTTAATTTATCTCATTTTGATTATTTATATATTTTTACAAAATTCTAAAATAATAATAATTATTATTTACTTTCATAATAACCAGTAACTCCAAACAATGATTAATTAGGACAAAACAATCATTGTTGGTGTCATCTCTATGAGCTTTATCTAATTAAATATTATATTTTACAATCTTAAATATTTTATTTTAGTGGAGATTGGCACACTTTATTAGTTACAACCATTAGTATGGATTTTAATTTTCTCATTACATTTAATTTAATAAAAGTTTTTTTTTGTTTTTTTACATTGTTATTCACTCTAACTATCCCTATGTGTGACACTTGCATTGCTTGATTAAGTTTTATTAAATTGATTAAATTTATTATATTTCAAATTTATTATTTATTTTATTATTATTAGAATAATAATTATTAATTATTTATTCTTATTTATTTTGGAAATTTATTAAAATTCTGGATGAGAATTGATCAATATCAAAATATGTTGCCTAAATTTCCAAAACAAGCTCTAATCTGAATAAAGATTCTTTTTTGTGCTTTCAATTATTTTATTTTATTTGAATTTTGCATTCTTTACAAGATATTTTTATCAATACCTAATTTGATGATCAAGGATATTACACTTTATCTGTTTATTTTCTTGGAATGTAGTGTTTTTGATAGAATTTAGTTAGTTTTTTTAAATTTTTCTTTGACTTCTTTATATTACTATATATCTCTAAATATCCTCTTATCTCATTTTAATATTAATATATATTTACCTAGTGTTTAAATAATATTTTATTTTCAATTATTTTAATTTTTATATTATTACATTGGTTCAGTCTACCTCATTTCCTCATTAAAATAAATTTACTTAAAATCAAAAGAATAATATATTATTATTTATGGTTTTATATTTTAGCAATTCATATTTATTCCAAGAAGCGTTTGATTGAGACGAAATAAATGATGTTGGACACAACTTGACAAGCTTTATCAGGAATTTTTTTTATTTTCTAGTGCTTATGTATGCTTTCTAAGTTAATTTTATTTGTGAAAACTTTGGTGATCGTGGACGTTACACAAACTAAATCGCTGCTTGTGTCAAACTTATTGACTTGTGGTTAGGATATATTAAGTTATTTCCATTTACCTTATTTCAACTATGATATATATTTAATTTATATAAACAATTTTATTAATATATTAATGTCTATTTCATTTTAATATTTAGAGTTACTTTATACAAGGTCTAGCTAAGATGAATCAAACATAGTTGGTCTGATTTCTATGAGCCCAATAAACTTAAATTTTATTTTTTCTAATTTTAAATATTTTATTATTAATATTTTTTGTCATGATTTTGAAGAAGTTCTTTTTATACAAGATTTAAGGATTAAAAATATTACACTTAATCTCTTGAGTACAATGTAATGCAACCTTCCTGTACAAATTATCTCACTTTCATTTAGTTAAATTACCTTACTTTAATTTAACTATTTTTGACTTTAATATAGATTTATTTAATAATAAAATGATAACTTTTAATTATTTAAGATTAATTTGTTTTTTAGTTTGAAGAAATTTCTTTTTTATTTTCCACACTTTATGGAACTTCTTTATTCACACTAGATTTCATGAAATATCAAAGTAAACTAAATCTCATTAGTACGTTCAAGTGCAACTTTCTTATACATATATGATTTCATTAAATTTTTTTTGCAAAGATTTGGTATTCTCATGCATGACTCTAAATCACTATTTTTGTGGCCATTGCATTGCTCTAATTTAGTTATAATATACTGCATTACATTATCTCCTTTTTGTTTTAATATATAATTTATTAACATTAAATTTAAATTTTTTTATTATTTTTGTTTATTTACATTCATATTTCACTATAATTCTTTAAGAGCTCCATTTGAGAGGAAACAAACATCATTGAACCCTTCTTGAAAAGCGTTATGTAATTAAATAATCATTTGAAAACTTTTAAATATGTCATATCTAGTCATTTGATCACATAGAAGAGGCTTTTTGATTCATACTTCATTTGACGATCAAGAATGTTTTACTTTATCTCCTAGGTATGTTTGAATAATATTTCTTATGTAACTTATCTAAATGTTTTTAAAAATATTTACTTTGATTTTATTCTATTACTTTGTACTCTAAATATTCTCTCTTATGACATTTATTTTTTTATTGAATTAATTTTATTATATTACTTCAATTTATTTCATTCAGTATTATTATATTTTTAAATAAAATTAAAAAATAATTTATTATTATTTATGTTTATTTTATTTGAAAATTTATAGTTATTCCAAGTGAGGTCCAATCAAGATAAAACAAATGTCTTTGGACTTATCGTAATGAGTTCTATCCAACTAAATATTAATCTTTTACATTTTATGAATATTTTTGCATACTATTGGTATGCTTCATAATACATTTTGATTCCCACTTTATTTGATGATCGAGCATGTCATACTTACTCTTCCAAGTTTTTTAATTTAGCTTTCCCTTACTATTTATAATATTTATACAAATGTTTTTCTTTGATTTAGTTATATTACTATGTAGCACTAATTTTTATCTCATGTGACATACACATTTCTTTTATTTGGTTATATTACTTAATTTAAATTTATGTCATTTAATCTTTAACATATTTTTATTTAACATAAAAAATAACAATTTATTATTATTTATGTTCAATTAATTTTGTAATTCGTAATAATTCCAAATGAAATTTGTTGAAGATGAACAAACATTAGTTCACTCATCTTAAGAAGATCTATCAAATTCAATAATCTATTTTAGCTTTTAAAATAATTTATTTTGTTGAGTTCTTATACAATTTGTGGAGCATTTTTTTTTCTTACGTACTCGATGATCAAGATTGTCACTAATCCATAATACCTAAGCTTTCTAGTGCAAATTAGTTCATTTTATTAAGGTTTTTTTGTTTTGTTAATATGAAACTCTAATTCTTTTATCACATAGCCTTGACATCGTTTTGTTTTTATTATATTATAATGCTTTGGTTCACCCTAATTACATTTTATTACAGTGTTTATAAATATGAAAATATAATTTTTTATTATTTATCTATACTTTATTTAATAATCTATAAAAAATTCAAAATTAGCTTCAATAATGTTAAAACAATAGTTATAAGAAACTTTAGGAGCTCTATAAAATTAAATATTCATTATTAAAATTTAAAATTTTTTTAGGATTTTATTACTCTTCATGAGATATTTTATTTTGTAAATAATTTCATAATTATGGATGTCACACTTTAACTCCTTATTATCTTTGAGTGAAACTTCCTAATATAATTTATCTCATTTGTCTATTTGTTTTTTGATTATTTGGTTATATTATCGTGTAACATCAAATCTCTTCCCCTATGACATTTACTTGTCTTTGGTTTTGATATATTATATTTTCTCAATTTATCACATTTTAGATTTATTATACATTTACTTAATATGAAAATAATAACAATTATTATTTTTTTATTTTTGATTTTGTAATTTGTATTAATTCTAAAAGAGAATTGACAGTGAGATAGCAAATGTCATTAGACTCATCCTGACCAGTTTTATCAAATTAATAAGGAATTTTAATCCATACAAAATTTAATAATTAAAATTCTATTTGATATCTCTAACATCATGGAAAATAACATTTTTGAATAATTTATCTAATTTTTTAAAATTATTTATTTTTTTTTTGTTATATTACTTTATAGCACTAAACTCTTTATAGTGTGAGCATCACATTTGCTTTAATTATGATATATTACATTGCTTCAATTTATCAATTTTTAACTTTAATCTACATTCTCAAAATATTACTATAACAATTTATTTTTACTTTTGTTTATTTACTACGATAAATTTCTATAAGTCAAAAGGTGTTTCTATGTGGAGGAAATAAATTTTGTTAGAGTTGTTTCATCGATCTCTATCAAGCTAAGAAATTATTTTTATAGTTCTAAAAAATTTATTTTCTATACGTTTTGAACACTTTATGCATCATTTTAATTCATATCCAATTTGATGATAAAAAATTTTAAAATTGATCCACCTAGTGCCTTGGATTACAACTTTTTCTCACAAATTATATTATTTTAAGAAATTTTTTTTATTGACTTGGTCATATTACTAAGAAACTCTAATTCTCCTGTAGTGTAAGCTTTACCTTATTTAGATTATTTTATATTATATCTAATTAATTAATGTCTTTTTAATTTTAAAATAAATGTGCTTAATATAATTGTTATAATTATTTTTTTATTCCCTTTTGTAATTCACTGAAATTTTAAAAAAGGTACAATCAAGACAAAACAAGCAGTGTTAGACTCCATTGGTCATGCTCTATTTTATTAAAAATTTAATTTAATATTTTTAATTCATTTATTTTGTAGTAGTTTTGAACAATTCACAAGTCATTTTCATTTATCTTCATTTAATGATCAAAGATGTCCTTAATATGAAAACATTTTACTTTGTTACATAATTTATCTTATTTTTTCAATTTTTTGCTTCAAATTTGGTCACTTTACTAACTCTAAATATGGGTCATTTGACATTCACCTAATTTTGACTTTGTTATATTACATCGCTATAGTTTATATCTTTTTAGCATTTAAATATACATTTAATTAACATTAAAAAAATACTTTATCCTTTTATTCTTATTTAATTTTGTAATTTCTTGTAATACTAGACAATCTCCACAAGAAATGAAACAAACTTCGATGGATTTATGTAGAGGAGCTCTATTCCATTAGATAATGAGTTTTATAATTTAAAATACATTTTATTTGTAGTTGATTTTATGATTGAAGATGTCATGAATGATTTTCTTAGTATCTTGGAATGATGTTTACTCATCTTATTCATCACATTTCTTCAAATTTTCACTTTAATTTGGTTATATTACCACACGACACTAATCTTACTTGTATGCGAGATTTACATCACAGTGATTTGGTTATAGTACATTTATTCAATTTATATGATTTTAGGTTTATTATATATTTCTTTGATGTTAAAATATATTGTTGGACTTATCTCAATAGGATCTAACAAATTAAATATCTTTTCATTTTTTTAAATATGTATTTTCTTGGACTTTTCATGCTTTAAGAGATTTTTTAATTTGTTCCTAATTTCAAGATTAAGAATGTAGAACTTAACCTCCTTAATATTTTGGAGTACAACTTTTCTTAATAATTTGTTTCTTTTCTTAGAGATTTTCCTTTTGGTTCAGTTATGTTACTATGTAACTCAAAGTCTAATATCATGTGACTAATTCATTCTAAGGATTTTGATTTATCTCAACATGGTATATACATTTAAATATTTATTTTTAAATTTATAAATTTTTTTTATAATTTTTGCATTTTTACAAGATATTTTGAATCATACTAGATTTCGTTGCCCTTGATGTTACATTTCAATTACTTAATATCTTTGAATGAAACATTCTGGAGCAATTAATCCAATTTCTTTAAATGTTTAATTTCCTCTTATATTTATTATTATCGAACTCTTAATCTTCTTTTTCATGACAATTTATTTAATTTTTTAATTCTTTGTACTTCCAAACATTGTCTAATGAAGTGAAACAAAATGTTGTTAGACTCAAATTGATGAACTCTATAATTAAATATCATGTCTTTATTTTAAGCATTATATTTTTTAGGATTTTGGCATATTTTATGAGACAGCACTATTGGTACCTAACTTATTGAGTAAGGATGTTAAACTTGATTTCTTTACAATCTTTAGTATCTCAAAATGTAACCCTCCTATATAATATATCTCATCTCCTTAAAGTTCCACTTTTATTTGTTTGTCACAATGTAACTTTATTCTTCTCTCATGGACTTTTATATCGCTTTCAATTGGTTACGTTACATTGCTTCAATTAATTTAATTTAAATTTTAATATATATTCACATAATAATAAAAGAATAATTTATTATCATATTTGTTTATTTACATTAACAATTTGTAGAAATTCCAAAAAAGGTCTATTGATACAAAGGAATCATTGTTAGACTAGTCTAATTAAATATTTGTTTCTATATTTTTAAAATTTACTTTCTATTATTTTCACATGCTTTGCACGAAACTATTATTCATACCTGTTTTAGTGATCGAGGGCGCTACGCTCGATCTCCTTAATAACATGGCATCCAATGCTCATATATTATTTATTTGAGTTGTTAAAAGTTTCCACTTTGAGCTTTTATGTTACTATGCAACTATTACTCACCTGTTATGTGACCTTTATGACTCTTTTATTTTTTTTTATTATATTTGTTCAATTTGTCTTATTTCAACATGAATATAAATTTACTTAATATTTTTAAAATAACCTTTTTTATTTGTACTTATTTAAATTTTAATTAATAATAATTCCAAAGCACATCTAATTGAGATGAATTAAATGTCAATAGACATATTTTGAAGAGCTTTATCCAATTAAAGTTTTATTTTTATATTTTTAAATATTTTATATTCGAAAATAGAAGATGTGGCACTCAATAACTTTAGTATCTTGGAGTGTGGCCTTTCATAAAATATATTTCATTTATGTAGAATATTTTTTTTTAAATTGGTTATTTTATTATGCAACTATAAATGTCATCATATAGGACTTTTACATAGCTTTATTTTTATTCTATTATAATATGTAAATTTTTAGATTTCTACTTTAATGAACATATATTTTTTGTGATTAATAAAATAAACACTTACTAATATTTATGCCTACTAAACAAATGTTTGTGGACATGTACCAATGAACACTATCTATTTAAATTTTTATTGCTATATTTTGAATTGTTTTATTTTTTATTTTGTTTACTTGCCTTATAGTTCTATTACATTATTTGACTTTTTATGATGTTCGCTTTTAAAAATATTTAATAAATTTTGAATTAGCTATTTATTATTATTTTGACTTATTTTCGTAGGTAATTTGTATTAGTGTTAATGAGGGTTATATTGAGATGAAATGAATGTTGAACTTGTCTCAAAGGGATCTATCTTTTTAAAAACTGTATTTTTATAATTTACTTTCTAGGGTTTTGGCATTCTTTGTGATGTATTGAAATTTGTATGTAAATTTATGATCTAAGAAGTTACACTTCATCTTCTTAATATTCTAAAATGCCACTTTATCATAAATTTTACCTCGTTTCCTTAAATTTTATAAATCGATTTTCTTTTATGAGTATGAAAACTATACTTTTCCTATTATAAGATGTTTACATTTCTTGAAATTTAATATATTCCATTTCTTTAAGTTTTCTAATTTTAGATTTAGTATATGTTAACTTAAAAAGTAATTATTACTTGTGATGTTTTAGTATGGTTAACCAAATGATGTCTAATAGAGATAAGTGAAATTTTGTTACACTCTTTTCAAAAGCTCTATTTTATAAATATTTCTTTCTATATTCTTTTATAACACGATGTTTTTTTTATTGTTTCATGTTAAAATAATGAATTGTTATTATTTATGCATTTTTACTTTAGTAAGTCATAAACATTCTTTATATCTTCTAATTGAGATAGAACAAAGGTCATTGGACACATTTTGGAAAATCTACATAATCAAATATTCCTTTTTTAAATATTTTTTCTAAGCTTTTGCATTGGTTATGGATATTTCTGTTTTTACTTAATTTAGAAATTGATGTTACTTACACCTTATTTACTTCAAATGTAACTTTCATATATAATTTCTCATTTCACAAAAATTTTTTCATTGATTTTGTCATATTTGGTTGCAACAATAACATGTTTCTCATGTGAAAATCATAAACTTCATATTTTGTTATGTTACATTACTTCAATTTATCAATTTTTTAGCTTTATTATATATTGACTTTATATTAAGATAATAACTTATCAGTTCTTATGTTTGTCTTTTTGATAATTTGTACAACTAAAAACAAGATTTGATAGAGATGTAACAAATCTTATTGGACTTATCTCAGTGAGCAATATCCAACTAAACATTCATTTTTAGTCTCAATTATTTTATTTAATAGTGTTTTTGCACTCTTTATGACACATTTCTATATGTACATGATTTGATGATCGAGGATAGTACACTTTATTTCTATAACATCCTGGAATGCAACTTTCTCAAACAATATATCTAATTTTTTAAATTTATTGTTTAGATTTAAATATATTACTATGTAGCTCTAAATACCATACTAAATGACCTTTACATTGCTTTCACTTGGTTATTTTATAGTGTTTTAAATTATATTATTTTAGCTTTAATATATATTTTTTTAATATCAAATAATAATTTATTATGACCTTTGCTTAATTAATTCAATGTATTCCAAATGAGGTTTTGACCAAAACTAAACAAATGTCATTAGACTTGCCTCAGTAAACTCTACCTGATAAAATAATCCATTTTAGTTCACTATGTTACATTATTTCAATTATCATATTTTCAACCATAATATATATTTATGTCATCTTAAAATGTATTTTATATCATTTTATGCTTAGTTAATTGGAAATTTGTAGTAACTCAAAGTGTTATATCCAATTAAATGTTTATTTTTATATTTTTAAATAATTTATTTGTAGTTCTTTGGACATTTTATGAAGCATTTAACCTCATTTCTTATTTAATTATTGAGGATGCTATACTCGTTCTCCTTGGTATAGTCAAATGTAACTTTATTATAAAGTTTATTTAATTTTCTTTGAATTTCTTTTGATTTGGATAATGACTATGTAAGACTAAATATCCTCTTGTCTAACCAATACATCGCTTTGATTTAGTTACATTATATTTCATTGATTTATCTAATTTGAAATTTAATATATATTTACTTCATAATAAAATAATTATTTATTATAATTTATTATTATTTACTTTTTTAATTTTGTAGTAATTCTAAATAGGGTCTAATAAAGATAGAACAAAAAATCATTGAACTTGTCTTGATGAACTCTATCTACGTAATATTCATTATATACATTCGTGTATATATATATATATATATATATATATATATTTGTTTGGCATGCTTTACTAGACTTGTCATTTTGCACTTTATTTGACTATTGTGGATCTTACCAATCTCCTTAGTATCTTGGAAAGCAATTTTCCCTACATAATTCACCTCATTTCTTCCAATTTATTTCATTGAATTGAATATATTTTTATAACACTAAATCTTTCTTATTTGACATTTACATTGCCCTAATTTCGTTATACATTGCTTTAATTTTAACTTATTTTAGCTTAGATTAAAATTTGCTTAATATTAAAAAATAAATTCGTTATTATTAATATTGATTTAATTTTTTATTTCATGGTAATTCAAAATGAGGTCTAAGCTATATCTAAGCTATATATATACCAACAGACACACATACATACATCTACATAATAATAAAATAATGATGCAGTATTATTTAAGTTAATTAAAGTTTGTAAATTGTAGAAATTTCGAAATGAGGACAAAAGAAACAAAATAAATGTTAGTCGACTCATATTAATTTGTTACATCTAACAAAATATTCACTTCTTGCTCTTCTTCTTTTTCTTCTTCTTCCTCTTCTTCTTCATCTTCTTCCTCTTCTTTCTTCCTGTTCTTCTTCTTCTTCTTCTTCTTCCTCTTCTTCTTCTTCTTCTTCTTCTCCTTCTTCACCTTCTTCTTCTTCTTTTTCTTCTTCTTCCTCTTCTTCTTCTTCATTATCTTCTTCTTCCTCCATCTTCTTCTTCTTCTTCTTCCTTCTAGTTTTTCCTTTCTTTTTTCTTCTTTCCTATTTCTTCTTTCTTCATTCTTCTTCCTTGTTCCTTCTTCCTTCTTTCTTCTTTGTTCTTCCTTCTTTTTTCCTTCTTCCTTCTTCTTTCTTCTTTCTTATTTCATTTTTCTTCTTTCAACTTCCTTCTTCTTCTTTCTTTCTTCTTCTTTCTTTTTTCTTGTTCTTCTTCTTCTTTTTCTTTTTCCACTTCTTCTTCATCATCATCTTATTATTATTATTATTATTATTATTATTAATATTATTATTAATATTATTATTATTATTCCTCTTCTTCTTCTATCTCTCTTCTTCCTCTTCTTCTTCTTCTTCTTCTTCTTCTTCTTCTTCTTCTTCATCTTCTTTCAACCTCTTCTACTTCTACAGCTACTTTTTCTTCCGCATCTTTTTCAACTTCTTCCTCTTCCTCTTCCAGCTCTTCTTCTTCTTCCTCCTCTTCTTCTTTTCCCTCTTCTTTTGCTTCCTCTTCCACTTCTTCCTCTTTGTCTTCCACTTCTTCTTCTCCATCATCTCCTTCATCTTCTTCCTCTTCTTCTTCTTTCACTTCTTCATCTTCTTCTTCCTTTTCTTCCTCTTCTTACATTCCTTCTTCTTCTTCTTCTCCTTCTTCTTGTTCATCTTTTTCTTCTTCTTCTTCTTCTTCTTCTTCTTCTACTTCGTCTTTTTCTTCTTCCTCCTCTTCTTGTTCTTGTTTTCTTCTTCTTCAACCACTTCTATTACTTCTTCTACCTCTTCTTCTTCTTCCTTGTTTGCTTCTTCTTCTTCTTCCACTTCTTCATCTTCCTCATGTTCTACTTCTTCTTTCTCTTCTTCTTCTTTTTACACTTCTTCTATGTCTTTTTCTTCTTCTTCTTCTTTGACATCTTCTTCCTCTTCTTCTTCTTCTTCTTTTTTTCTTATTCTTCTTCTTCTTCTTCTTCTTCTTCTTCCTCCTCCTCTCTCTTCTTCTTCTTCTTCTTCTTCCTCCTCCTCCTCCTCTTCTTCTTCTTCTACTTCTTCACCCACTTCTTCTTTATCTCTTTTATTCTTCTTCTTCTTCTTCCACTTCTTCTTCTTCTTCCACTTCTTTCTCTTCTTCTTCTTCTTCTTCTTCTTCTTCCTTTTCTTCTTCTTCTTCTTCTTCTTGTTCTTCTTCTTCTTCTTTTTCCTCTTCTTCTTCTTCTTCTTCGTCTTCTTCTTTTTCTTTTTCTTCTTCTGCTTCCTCTTATTCGTGCTCTTCTTCTTCTTCGTCTATCGCTTCTTCTTTTGCTCTTATTCTTCCTCTTCTTCCTCTTCTTCTTCTCTCCTTTTCTTTTTCTCTTACTTTTTCTTCTTCTTCTTCTACTATTAACTACTACTATCTTTTCCTCTTATTTTTTTACGTCTTCTACTTCCTGTTCTTCCTCTTCTTCTTCTTCTTCTTTTTCTCCTTAATTCCTCTTCTTCTTTTTTTTTCTTCTTCTCCCTCTTCCTCTTCTTCTTCTTTTTCTTCTTCTTATTCTTCTTCTTCTTCTCCTTCACTTCTTCCTTTTCCACTTCTTGATCATTTTCTTCTCCTACTTCTTTTTCATCATCATCTTCTTCTTCTCCTTCTTCGTTATCGTCATTATCTTCTTCTTCTTCTTTTTCTTCTTCTTCTTCTTCTTCATCTTTTACTTCTACTTCTTCCTCTTCTTCTTCCTCTTCTTCCTTTTCTTCTTCTTCCCCTTCTTCTTCTTGTTCTTCCTTTTCTTTCAACCTCTTCTTCTACTTCTTCTTCCTCCTCTTTTTCTACCTCTCTCACAACTACTTCTAAGTCTTCTTCCTCATCTTCTTCCTCTACTTTTTCTTCCTCTTTTTTGCTTCTTCTTCCATTTCTTCATCTTCTTCTTCTTCCTATTCCTCTTCTTGTTCTTCTTCTTTTCCTCTTCCTCCTCTTCTTCTACTTCTTCTTCTTCATCATCTTCTTCTTCTTATTCTTCTTTTTCTTCCTCTTCTTCAACATCTGCTTCTTCTTCATCTTCTTCTTCTTCTTATTCTCTTCTTCTTTTTCATCTTCTTCTTCTTCTTCTTTTTCCTCTTCTTAATCTTTTTCTTCTCCTACTTCTTCTTCTTCTTCTTCTTCTTTGTCTTCTACTCCTTCCCCTTCTCTTCCTCTTCTTCCATTTCTTCTTCTTCTTCCTCTTCTTCTTCTTTTTCTTCCTCTTCCTTCTGTCTCTTCTACTTCTTCTTCCTCCTCCTCTTTTCCACATCATCCTGTTCTTCTTTTGGTTCTTCTTCTTCCACCTCCTCTTCTACTTCTTCTTTTTCTTTTGCTTCTTCTTGCTCTTCATCTTCTTCTTCTTCATCTTCTTCATCTTCTTCTTCTTCTTACTCATCTTCTTTTTTCTTTCTCTTCTTTCTCTTCTTCTTCTTCTTCTTTCTCTTCTTCTTCTTCTTCTTCTTGTTCTTCTTCCTCTTCTTCATGTTCTTCTCTTTCTTCTTCTTCTTCCTCTTCTTCTTCTTCCTCTTCTTCATTGTCTTCTTCTTCTTCTTACTCCTCTTCATTTTGATACTCTTCTTTCACTTCTTCTTTCTCTTCTTTCTCTTCTTCTTCTTCTTCTTCTTGTTCTTCTCCTCTTCTTCATCTTCTTCTTCTTCTTCTTCCTCTTCTTCTTCTTCTTCCTCATCATCATCATCTTCTTCTTTCTTCTTCTTCTTCTTCTTTTTCTTCATCATCATCATCATCATCATCATCATCATCATCATCCTCGTCATCATCATCTTCTTCTTCTTCTTCATCTTGTTGCTCTTCTTATTCTTCTTTTTCTTCTTTTTCTTCTGCTCTCTCATCATCACCGTCATCTTCTTCATCTTCTTGCTATTTCTATTTTCTTGTTCTCCCACCTTTCATTTCTTTGTTCTTCTTTTTCTTCTTCAACGTCGTCTTCTTCTTCTTCTTCCTTCATCTTCTTCTCTTCTACTTCGACTTCTTCTTCTCCTCCTAATTTCTTCTTTCTTCTTTCTTCTGTCCACTTTCTTATTTCTTCTTCCTTGTTCCTTATTCCTTCTTATTTCTTTCTTCTTCCTTTTTCCTTTTTTCATCTTCTTTCTTCTTTTTTATTTCATTTTTCTTCTTTCTTCTTCTTTCTTTCTTCTACTTTCCTTGTTTCTTCATCTTCTCTTCTTCCTTCCCCTTTTTCTTCTTAATCCTTAATCTCTTATCCCCTCTCATCGCTAATCCCTAATCTCTAATCTGTAATTCGTAATCGTTCCCTCCTCAATTGAAGATCCCTAAGCTTTAACCCCCTACTTCGTAAGCCCAAATCCCTTATTCCTAATCCCTAATACCTAATGTCCCTAATCCTTACTATTCAATCCCTAATCCCTAAACCCTAGTCCCTAATTGTTAATCCATAATCCTTAATCTATAATCCGTTAATCCATAATCCTTAATCTATAATCCATAACCCCTAATTCCTAATCTTTAATCATTAATCCCTAACCCTTAATATCTAATCCATAATTATAAATACTTATTCTCATAATCTCAACTTTATAATCTTTAATCTTAAATCCCTTATCCTAAATCCCTAATCTCTGATCTCTAATCTTTAATCTCAAATCCTTAATCTTTAATCCTAATTTTTAACCCCTAATCCTTAATTGTTATCTCTTAATCCCTAATTGATAATACTTACTCCCTAATTTCATTTATAATGTTTAATTTTTTAATCCATAATCCTAAATCCCTAAACCCTATTCCCTAAGCCATATTCCATAATCTCTTATTCTAATTCCATAAACCCTAACTCTAATAACTAATACCAAATAGAAAATTCCTATCCTAAACCTTAATACCTAATCTTTAATCCTTAATCCAAATCCCTAACCTCTCCTTCCTTAATCCTTTATCATAAATGCATAATATCTAATCTCTATTTTCTCTTTCTTCTTCTTTTACTTCTTTTTTAACTTCATCTTCTTGTAATTTTTCTTCTCTTTCTTTCTTCTTCTACTACTCTACTTCTTCTTCCTCTTCTTTTTCGCTTACTTTCTTCTTCTTCTTCCACTTCCTCTTCTTCTTCTTCTTCTTCTTCTTCTTTTTCCTCTTCTTCCATTTCCTCTTCTTTTCGAGCTTCTTACTCTTCTTCTTCTTCATCATCTTCTTCTTCTTCTTCATGTTCTTCTTTTTTCCCTTCTTCCCATTCTTCTTCTATTTCTTCCTCTTCTAACAACACTTCTTCTTCTTCATCATGTTCATCATGTTTTTATTCTTCTTCATCTTCTTCATCTTCATCTTCTTCTTCTTCTTCCTCTTCTTAATCTTGTTTTTCTTCTTCTTCCTCTTCTTCTTCATCCTCTTCTTTTGCTTCTTCTTCCTCTCTTTTTCTTCTTCTTCTTCTTCTTCTATTTCTTTGACTACTTCTTCCTTGTCTTCCTCTTCTTCTTCCTTTTCTTCTTCTTTTTCTTCTTCTTCTTCTTCTTCTTTGTCATCTTCATCTTCTTCTTCTTCTTCTTCTTTTCTTCCTCTTCTCCCACTTCTTCTTTCTCTTCTTTTTCTTCTTCTTCTTCTTCTACTTCTACTTCTTCCCCTTCTTCTTCTTCTTCCTTTTCTACTTCTTTTTCTTCTTCTTCTTCTTCCTCTTCTTCTTCTTCCTCTTCTTCTTCTATGTTTTCTTTTTCTTCTTCTACTTCCCCTTCTTCATCCTCTTCTTCTTCTTCTTCTAGCACTTCTTCTTCTTCTACCACTTTATCTTCTTGTCCGTCTTCTTCCTCTTCTTTCTCTTCTTCATCTTCTTCTTCCTCTTCTT
Source organism: Vanilla planifolia (assembly GCA_023846275.1). Lineage (NCBI taxonomy): Eukaryota > Viridiplantae > Streptophyta > Magnoliopsida > Asparagales > Orchidaceae > Vanilla > Vanilla planifolia. Next base: position 130,294 of record JAIUJO010001246.1, read on the forward strand.
CTTTTTCTTCTTCTTCTCCTTCTTCTTCTTCTTCTTCTTCTTCTTCTTCTTCTCTTCTTCTTTTCTTCTTTTTCTTCTTCTATTACTTATTCTTCTAGCTCTTGTTGTTCTTCTTCTTCTTCTACTACTACTACTGCTATCTTTTCTTCTTCTTTTTCCACTTCTTCTTCTTCTTTATCTCCTTCAACTTCTCCTTCTACTTCTTCTTCTTCTTCATCTTCCACTTACCCTTCTTTTTCTTCACCTTAATTCCTCTTCTTCTTCTTCTTCTTCTTTTTCTTCCTCTTTCTCTTCCTGTTCTTCTTCTTCTCTTTCATTTTCTTCCACTTCTTCATCATCATCCTCTTCTTCTTTTTCTTCTCTTCTTCTTCTTCTTCATTTTCTTTTTCCTCTCTTCATCTTTTTCTTTTCCTACTTTCTCTTCTTGTTCTTCTTCCCCTTCTTCATCATCATCATCATCATGTTCTTCTTCTTCTTCTTCTTTGCCTTTTACTTCTTCCTTTTCTTATTCTTCCTCTTCTTCCTTTTCTTCTTCCTCCTCATCTTCTTCTACTTCTTCCTCCTCTTTCTTCCTCTTCTTCTTCTTCCTCCTCTTTTTCCACTTCTTTCCCTTCTTCTTTTGGCTCTTCTTCTTCTTCTTCTTCTTCTTCCTCTTCTTCTCCTTTCTCTTCTTTTGCTTCTTATTCCTCTTCTTCTTCTTCTTCTTCTTTTTCGTCGTCATCTTGTTCTTCTGCTTACTGCTCTCTTTTTTCTCCCTCTTCTTCCACTTCTACTTCCTTTTCCTCCACTTTGTCTTCTTTTTCTTCTTCTTCCATCTTCTATCTTCTTTCTTCCTTCTTCTTTCGACTTTATTCGTTCTTGTTTCTTTTTTATTCTTCCTCTTCTTCTCCTATTACTACTTTTTCCTCTTCTTCTTCCTCTTCTTTTTCTTCCATCTTACTTCTTCCATTTCTTCTTCCTGATCTTCTTCCTTAACCCATAATCCCAACTTCTTAATATATATTCCTTGATCTTTAACCCTTAATCCTTAATTATTGATCCATTATCTCTACTTTGTAATCCTAATCCCTAAACTATAATTCCTAAAACATAGTCCCTCCCTCCTTAATCCTTAATTGATAATCACTAATACCTAACCTTTAATTCCCAAATCCTCCCTCCTTATCCAATAATCTATAGTCATTAATCCCCAATCTCTAGTTCCCCCCTCCTTTATCCCTAATCCCTAACCCTTAATCCATAATCCCTAAATCTTAATCCCTAATTGCTAACTATTAAAACCCAAATCCCTAATCCATAATCCCTCCCTCCCAAATCTTTAATTCATATTCCCTGATACCTAATCCTTAATCCTTCATTCCTTAATCCCTAATCCTTAATCCCTAATCCTTAACCATTGATCCATAATCCGTCTCTTCTTCCTATTCTTCTTCCTCCTCTTCTCCTTCTTCTTCCTCTTGTCCTTCTTCTTCTTTGTCTTCTTCATCTTAAGGATTTAGGATTCAAGATTAGAGATTAGTGATTAAGTATTAGAGAATAACTAATTATAATTATGATTTGAGATTATTGATTTGAGAATAAGGATTAGCAATTTTGGAATATATATTATGGATAAGAGAGGTAGAGATTAGGGATTTGAGAATAGGTATTAGGGATTAGGGATTACGGGGAAGGGATTAGGTATTAGGCATTAACGATTAGGTATTAGGGATTTGAGATAAGAGATTAGAGATTAGACATTAATGATTGGGGATTTAAGATTTAGGATTAGGTATTAGAAATTAGGGATTAGGGATTAGGGATTAGAAATAAATGGATTTGAATTGGGGATTAGAAATTAAGGAATAGAGATTAGGGATTTGTGATTATCAATTAGGGATTAAGGATTATAGATTAAGGATTAGATATTATATATTATAGATTAACGATTAGGAATTAGGTATTAGATATTAGGTTATAAAGTTTTGAGATTTGGGAATAGAGTTTAGGGATTAGAGGTTAATGCTGGATTACAAATTAGGAATTAGGGATTAAGAAAATTGGTGAAGCAAGAAGGAAGAAGAAGAAGAAGAAAAAAGAAATAAGGAGGAAGAAAGAAGAAAGAAGAAGGAAGAAGAAGAAGAGGAGGAAGAAGAAGAGGAGGAGGAAGAAGAAGAAAAGAAAGAAAAAAAAAAGAAAAATAAAAAACAAAGAAGAGAAAAGAAAGACGAAAGAAGGAAGATAGAAGATGTAAAAAGGAAGAAAGAAGGTGGAAGGAAAAAGGAAAAAGGAAGAAGAATGAAGAAAGAAGAAAGAAGAAAGAAGAAAGAAGTAGAAGTAGTAGAAAAAGAAGAAGAAAAAAAGCAGGAGATAGAGGAGGCGAAGAAGGAGAAGGAGAAGGAAGAGGAAAAAGAGAAAGAGATGGAGAAAGGGAAGGAGAAAGGGAAGGAGAAAGACAAGGAGAAGGAGAAGGAGAAGAGCAAGGGGAAAGAGAAAAATAAGAAGAATAAGAAGAAGAAGAAGAAGAAGAAGAAGGGGAAGAAGAGGAAGAAGAAGAAGAACAACAACAACAAGCGCAAAAAGTGGCAAAAGAGGTAGAAGAAGAGGAGGAAGAAGAATAAGAAAAGAAGAAGGAGAAAAGATGAAGGGAAAGAAGAAGAAGAGGAAGAGGAAGAAGAAGAAGAAGAAGAAGAAGAAGAAGAGGAAGAAGGAGAAGGTAAGGAAGAACAGGAAGAAGAACAGGAAGAAGAAGAGGAGGAAGAAGAGGCAAATTTAGGATTAACGAATTAAGATTAGTGATTTTGGATTAAGGATTAAAGATTAGTTATTAAGGATTTAAGTTTCGGGATTAGATATTAGAGATTAGGCATTAAGATTACTAATTAAGAAATTATAATTAAGATTAGAGACTAGAGATTAAGGAGAGAGGTATTAGAGATTTTGGAATACGGATTATGGATTAGGGAGGGATTGGTGATTAAAGATTATGTAATAAGAATTAAAGATTAGAGAAGGAGGGATTTTGTATTAGGAATTAGGGTTTAGAGATTAGGGATTATGGATTAGCAATTTGGGATTAAGATATAGGGATTAAGGATTACAAATTAAGGAGTTGGGATTTGAGAATAAGTCATAAAGATTAAGGATTAAGGATGGTAGATTAGGGACAAGGTATTATGGATTAGGGATGAAAGGATTATTGATTAGAGATTAAGAGTTAAGAATTAACGATTAATTATTAAAGATTATGGATTTAGAATTAGCAATTATAGATTCGAAAAAAGGGATTAGAGATTAGAGTTTAAGGATTAGGGATAAGAGATTAATGATTAGGGATTAAGGATTAGGGATTAAAGAATTATGAATAGGATTAAGGATTATCAAGAAGTAGAAGGAGAAGCAAAAGAAGAAGGAGGAGAAAGATAATGAGAGAGAGAAAGAGAAGAAGAAGGAGAAAGAGAAGGAGAAGGAGAAGAAGAAGAAGAAGAAAAAGAAGACAAAAGACAAGAAGAAGAAATAAAGAAAGAAGAAGAAGCAGAAGAAGAAGAAGAAGAAGAAGAAGAAGAAGGAGAAGAAGAGGAAGAAGAAGAAGAAGAAGAGGAATTAGAAAAGAAGAAGAAGAAGAAGGGGAAGAACAAGAAGAGAAAGAAGAAGTAGAATTAGAAGAAGAAGAAGAAGAGGAATTTAATGATAAAGAAGAAGAAAAGGAAGAAGAATAAGAAGAAGAACAGGAAGATAATGAGGAAGAGGAAGAAGATGAGAAAGAAAAAGAAGTCGAAGTGGAAGAAAAAGAAGAAGAAGAGGAAGAAGAATAAGGAGAAGAAGAAATGGATTAGGGATTAAGTGTTAGGGATTAAAGATTAGGTGTTAGGGATTAAGGATTAGGAATTAGGGATTAAGGATTAGAGATTGGAGATTATGGATTAGTAATTGAGGATTAAGGTTTAGAGGTTATGGATAAAAGATTAAGGAGTAGGGATTAAGGAATAAGTACTAACATTATAGATTAAGAATTAGAGATTAGAGGTTAAGGATTAATAGATTAATGATTAAGGATTAGGGATTAGAGATTAAGGATTAAGAAGAAGAAATTGATGAAGAAGAAGAGGAAGGAGAAGAAGAAGAAGAATAAGAAGAAGAAGAAGAAGAAGAAAAGAAGAAGAGGAAGAAGAAGAAGAAGAAGAAGAGGAAGAAGAAGAGGAGGAAAAAGAAGAAGAAGAATAAGAAAAAGAAGAAGAAGAGGAGGAGGAAGAAGACGAAGATGAAGGAAAGAAGGAGAAATAGAAGAAGAACTAGAAGTGATGGATAAGGAATTAGTGATTAGGGGATAGAGATTAGGGAGATGAAGAAGAAGAAAAGGAAGAAGCTGAAGAAGCAAAAGAAGAAGAAGAAGAACTGGAAGAAGAAGAGTAAGAAGAATAGAAGAAGATGAACAAGAAGAGGAAGAAGAAGAAGAAAGAAAAGAAGAAGATGACGAAGAAGAAGAAGAAGAAGAAGAACTAGAAGAAGAATTAGAATAAGAGGAAGAATGAGAAGAAGAAAAAGAAGAAGAAGAAGAAGAAAAGATAAAGGAGAAGAAGAAAGGGAAGAAGAAGAAGTAGAAGAAGAAGGAGAAGAAGAAGAAGAATAAGAAGAGGAATAAGAAGAAGAAGAAGAAGAGGAAGAAGAAGTAGAAGAAGAAGAAGAAGAAGAAGAAGAGAAGAAGAAGATGATGAAGAAGAAGAAGAACAAGAAAGGGAAGAAAAAGAAGAAGAACAAGAAGAAGAAGAGGAACATAAAGAAGAAGAAGAAGAACATAAGAAAGAAGGAAGAAGAAGAGGAAGAAGAAGTGAAAGAAGTAGATGAAGAAGGGGAAGAAAAAATGTATAAAGGATTAAGAATTAGGGGTTAGGGATTAGAGATTTGATTTTAGGGTTAAGGATTAGGGATTAAAAATTATGGATTAGTAATTAATGATTAGGTTTTTGTGGTTAAGGATAAGAGATTAAAGAGTTTGGATTAAGGAATAAGTAATACAGATTAGGTATTAATGATTATGGATTAGAGATTAGGGGTTATAGATTAAGAGATTAATTACTAAGGATTATATGTTAGGTATTAAAGATTGGGGACTACAAATTAGGTATTTGGATTAGGGATTAAAGATTGGAGATTAGTGATTGAGGATTCGAGATTCAGGAGTAGGTGTTAGAGATTAAAGATTAAGAACAAAAGATTAGACAATTATAATTAGGATTAAGGATATCACAGATTAAGGATTAAGGATTAAAGATTAGGGATTAAGGATTTGGGACTAGAGATTAGGGAATAGGGATTAGGGATTAGGGATTAAGGATTAAGAATTATGGATTAAGGATGCATTAGGTATTAAGGTTTGGCAGTTGGGGATTAAGGATTAAGAAGTGATGGATTAGGCATTATAGATTAATGATTAAGGAATAAGATTTATGGATTACGAAAAAGAATGAGAAGAAGAAGAAGATGAAGAAGAAGAAGGAGAAGAAGAAATAGAAAAACAAGAACAAGAAGAAGAGGAAGAACAAGAAATCAAAGAAGAAGAAGAATAAGTGGAAGAAGAAGAGGGAAGAAGAAGAAGAAGAAGAAGAGGAACAAGAAGAATAGGAATAACACAAATAATAAGAAGTAGAAGAAAAAAAAAGAGAAGAGGATCAAGGTGAAAAAGAAGAAGAAGAAGAAGTAGAAGAAGAAGAAGATGGAGAAGAAGAATAATAGTAATAATAAGAGAAAGAAGATGACAAAAATGTAGAAGAAGAAGAAGAAGAGAAACAAGAAGTAAAAGAAGAAGAAGAGGAATAAGAAGAAGACGAAGACGAAGAAGGACAAGAAGAAGAAAAGAAGAAGTAAAAGAAAAAAAAGGAAGAAGAAAGAGAAGAGGACAAAGAAGAAGAAGAAATTGAAGAAGAAGGAGAAGGAGAAGGAGGACTTGAAGAACGAGGGGAAGGAGACAGAGAATGAAAACAAGAAGGAGAAGGAGAATGATAAGGAGAAGGAGACAGAGAAGTAGAATGATAAAGAGAAAGAGAAGGAGAAGGAGAACAAGAAGGAGGGGGAGGAGAAGTATGAGGAGGAGAAGAAGAAGAAGTAGAAGAAGTGGTAGAAATAGATGAAGAAGAAGAAGAACAAGAAAAGTAGAAGAAGGAGAAAAAGAAGAAGAAGAATGGGATGAAGAAGTGGTAGAAAGAGGAGAAGAAGAAGAAGAAGAAAATGAAGAGGAAGAAAAAGAAGAAGAAAAGAAGAATAAGAATAAGAAGAATAAGAAGAAGAGGAAGAAGAAGAAGAAGATGATGAAGAAGAAGAACAGGAAGAAGAAGAAGAATAACAAAAAGAAGAACAGGAAGTTAAGGAAGAAGAGGAAGAAGAAGAAGAAGACGAAGATGAAGAAGAGATGGATTAGGGATTAGCAATTAAGGGTTAAGGTTTAAGCAGAAGAATAAAATTAATAAAAATATTAATAAGAAGAAGAAGTTGAAGAAGAAGAAGAAGAAGAAGAAAAGGAACTAAAAGAAGAAAAAGAAGAAGAAGAAGAAAATGTGGGAGAAGAAGAAGCAAAAGAAGAAGAAGAAGAAGATGAAGAAGATGAAGAAGAATAAGAAGAGGAATGAGAATAAGAAGACGAAGAGAAAGAAGAAGAAGAAGAAGAAGAAGAAGATGTGGGAGAGATAGGAAGAAGCTGAAGAAGAAGAGGAACAAGAAGAAGAAGAGTAAGAAGAAGGGGAAGATTAAGGAGAAGAAGAAAAAGAAGAAAAAGATGACAAAGAAGGAGAAGAAGAAGAGGAAGAAAATATGGATTAGGGATTAGGTGTTAGGGATTGAGGATTAGGGATTAGGATTTGAATATTAGAGATTAGAGATTATGGATTAGTAATTAAAGATTAGTGTTTAGAGATTAAGGATAAGGGATTGAGGAGTAGGGATAAAAGAATAAGTAATAGGGATTAGAGATTATGGATTAATAGATTTATTACTAAGGATTATAAGTTAAGTATTAAGGATTAGGGATTATAAATGATGTAATTGAGATTAGCGATAAAGGATTAGAGATTAAGGATTACAAATTTGGGTTTCAAGATTAGGAATTTGAGATTAAGGATTAGGAATGAGAGACTAAAAAGTTATAATTAGGATTAAGGATTAAAGATCATAGATTAATAATTAACGATTAAGGATTAGAGATTAGCGATTAAGGATTAAGGATTAAAGACTATGGATTAAAAATTAGGGATTAAGAATTAGGGATAAGGGTTTTGGGAGTACAGGTTGTGGATTAGAGATTAGAGATAAGAATTATGGATTATAGATGGATTGGGGATTAGGGTTTGGGGATTGAGGATTAGAGATTAGGGAGGGATGGATTAGGCATTATAGGTTAGGGATTAAGAAATAAGGATTAAGGATTTTGATAAAATATGAGATGAAGAAGAAGATGAAGAAGAAGGAGAAGAGGAACAAGAAGAAGTAGAAGTAGAAGAAGACGAAAGAAAGAAAAAGTAGAAGAAGAAGATGAAGAAGAAGGAGAAGAAGAAAAAGAAGAAGAAGTAGAAGAATTAAAAGAAGGAGAAGAAGAAGAAGAAGAAGAAGAAGAGGAACAACAAGAAATGGAAGAGGAAGAACAATGGAAGAAAGAAGAAGAGGAGAAAGAAGAAGAAGAAGAAGAGGAACAAGAAGAAGAAGAAGAAGAAGAAGAAAATGGAGAAGAGGATGAAGGAGGAGAAGAAGAAGAAGAAGTAGAAGAAGTAGTTGAAGGACTTGGAGAAGAAGAAGAAGAACAAGAGGAAAAAGAAGAGAAAAACATAGATGAGGAAGAAGAGGAAGAAGAAGAAGAAGAAGAAGGAGAAGAAGATTAAGAGGAAGAAGAAGAAAAGGAAGAAGAACAAGAAGGAGAGGAGGACATGGAGAAGGAGAAGGTGAAGGTGAAAGAGAGGGAGAAGGATAAGGAAAAGGAGATAGAGAAGTCAAAAGAGAAGGAGAGGGAGAAGGAGAAGGAGAAGAAGAAGAGGAAGATGAATAACAATAATAATAATAATTGGAAGAAGAAGTTGAAGAAGAAGAAGAAGAAGTAGAAGAAGAGGAAGACGAAGAAGGAGAAGAAGAAAAAGAGGGAAAATAATATGAAGAAGGAGAAGAGGAAGAAAGGGAAGAAGAGGAAGAAGGGGAGGAAGAAGAAGAAGAAGAAGAAGAAGTAGAAGAAGAAGATGTCGAAGAAGAAGAAGGAGAAGAGGAAGAATAAGAAGAAAAAGAAGAATGAGAAAAGGAAGTAGAAGAAAGGGATGAAGAAGAAATAAAAAGAGAAGTAGAAGAAGAAGATGATGAAGAAGATGAAGAAGAAAGTGAAGGAGAGGAAGAAGAAGAGAAGAAGAAGAAGAACAAGAAGAAGAGGAAAAAGAAGAAGTACAAGAAGAAAAAGAAGAGGAAGGGGAAGAAGAAGAACGAAAAGAAGAAGAGGAAGATGTGGAAAAAGAGGAAGGAGAAGATAAAGAGGAAGAAGAAGAAGAAGAAGATAAAGAGGAAGAAAGGAAGGATTAGGGATTAGTGATTAGGGGTTTGGGATTAAGGATAAGAAGACCAATAATAATAATAAGAAGTAGAAATTGAAGAAAAAGAAGAAGAAGATGTAGAAGAAGAAGAGGAGGAGGAAGAAAGAGCAGAATAAGAAGAAGAAGAAGAAGAAGAAAAGAAGGGAGAAGAAGAAGAAGAAGAAGAAGAAGAAGAAGAACATGAAGAAGAATAGAAGAGGAATAAGAAGAGGAAGAAGAAGTGGAGGAAGAAGAACAGGAATAACGAGAAGTAGAAGAAGAAAAGAAAGAAGAAGAAGAAGAAGAGGAAGATGAGGGAAAAGAAGAAAAAGAAGAAGAAAAGGAAGAAGAATGGGAAGAAGAAGTAGAGGAAGAAAAGATTGATTAACGATTAGGGATTAGGTATTAGGGGTTAGGAACTAGGGATTAGGTGTGAAGGATTGAGGATTAATGATTTGGGATTAAGGATTAGGGATTAAAGATTATGATTATGAATTAAGGATTAGGGTTTAAAGATTAAGGATACGAGAATAAAGAGTAGGGATTAAGGAATAAGTGATAGTGATTAACGATTAAGGATGAGGGATTAAGGATTAAGAGAATAATGATAAAGGGTTAGGGATTAGAAATTATGGATTATGGGATTAACTGCTAAAGATTATTGGTTGGGTATTAGGAATTAGGGATAACTAATTAGGTAATTGAGATTGGGGATTAAGGATTAGAGATAAGTGATTACGGATTCGATATTCAAGATTAGGAATTAGAGATTAGGGATTGGGAGAAGAGATTAAGCGTTTACAATTAGGATTAAGGATTAGAGATTATAGTATAAGGACTAATGATTAGAGATTAAGGATTAAGGGTTAAGGATTAGTGATTATGGATTATAGATTAGGGATTAAAGATTAGGGATTAAGTATTAGGGATTAGGTGTAAGAGATTAAGGATTAAACGTTAAGAATTATGGTTTAAGGATGGAATATTAGGGTTTAAGGATTAGGAATTAAGGATTAAGAAGGGATGGATTAGGCGTAACAGATTCGAGATTAGGGAATAATGATGAAGGATTATGAAGAAGAAAGAGAAAAAGAAGATGAAAAATAAGAAAAAAGAGAAGAAGAAGAAGAAGATGAAGGAGAAGAAGAAGAAAAAAGAGAAGAAAAAGATGGAGAAGAAGAAGAAGAAGAAGAAGAAGAAGAAGAAATAGAAGAAGAGAAGAGGTTGAAGAAGGGGAGGGAGAAGAAGATGAGAAGAAGAAGAAGAAGAAATGGAAGAAGAAGAAGGAGATGGAGAAGGAGGACTTGGTGAAGGAGGAGAAGAAGAAGGAGAACGAGAACAAGAAAAAGAAGCAGAAGGATATCGAGTAGGAGATGGAGAAGGAAAAGGACAAGAAGAAGAAGAGGAAGAAGAAGAAGATAAAGAAGAACAAAAAGAAGAAGAAATAAAGTAATAAGAAAGAGAAGAAGAAGAAGAAGAAGAAGAAGAAGGAGAAGAAGAAGAAGAAGGAGAAGAAGAAGAAGGAGAAGAAGAAGAAGAAGAAGTGGAGGAGTAAAAAGAAATAAAAGTGGAAGAAGAATAGGAAGAGGAAGAAGAGAAAAAAGAAGAAGAAGAAGAAGAAGAGGAACAAGTAGGATAAGAATAAGAAGAAGGAGACAAAGAAGGAGAAAGAGAAGAAAAAGGTGGAGACAAAATAGAAGAAAATGAGAAAAAAAGAGGAAGAATTTGAAGAAGAAGAGCAAAAAGAAGAAGAGAAGAGGTCGAACAAGAGTGGGAGAAGAAGGAGAAGAAGATGAAGAAGTAGAAAAAGAGGAGGAAGAAAAAGGAGAAGGAGAAGTACGACATGGAGATGGAGGAGAAGAAGGAGAATAGGAAGGAGAAGGAGAAGGATAAGGAGAAAGAGATAGAGAAGTAGAAGGAGAAGGAGAAGGAAAAGTAGAAGAATGAAAAGTAGAAGAAGTAGAAGAAGAAGAAGAAGAAGAAGTAGAAGAAGAAATAGAGGAAGAAGAAGATGAAGAAGAAGAAGAAGAAGAAGAACAAAATGAAGAAGAGAATAGGTCAAAGAAGAAGAAGAAGAAGGAGAAGAAGATTAAGAAGAAGAAGAAGAAGAAAAGGAAGAAGAAGGAGAAGGAGAGGAGGACATGGAGAAGGAGAAGGAGAAGGTGAAAGAGAGGGAGAAGGATAAGGAAATGGAGACAGAGAAGTCAAAGGAGAAGGAGAGGGAGAAGGAGAAGGAGAAGAAGAAGACGATGAATAATAATAATAATAGGAAGAAGAAGTTGAAGAAGAAGAAGATGAAGAAGTAGAAGAAGAAGAGGAAGAAGAAGAAGAAGGAGAAGAAAAAGAGGGAAAAGAAGATGAAGAAGGAGAAGAGGAGAAAAAGAAGAAGACGAAGAAGAGGGAGAAGAAGAAGAACAAGAAGAAGTAGAAGAAGTAGAAGAAGTAGAAGAAGAAGAAGGATAACAAAACGAAGAACAAGAAAAAGAAGAACAAGGAGCAGGAGAAATAAAAGAAGAGAAAGATGGTGAAGAAGAATAAGAACAAGAAAAAAAGAAGAATAAGAAATGGAAGTAGAAGAAAGTGATGAAGAAGATGTAGAAAGAGAAGAAGAAGCAGAAGAAGAAGAAGATGAAGAAGAAGAAGAAAATGAAGAAGAAGAGGAAGAAGAGGAAAAGAAGAAGAAGAACAAGAAGAAGAGGAAAAAGAAGAAGTAGAAGAAGAAAAAGAAGAGGAAGAGGAAGAAGAAGAACGAAAAGAAGAAGAGGAAGATGTGGAAAAAGAGGAAGGAGAAGATAAAGAGGAAGAAGAAGAAGCATAAGAGGAAGAAGAAGAAGAAGAAGATGAAGAGGAAGAAAAGAAGGATTAGGGATTAGCGATTAATGGTTAGGGATTAGGATTAGAAGAAGACAATAATAATAAGAAGAAGAATTTGAAGAAGAGGAGGAGGAAGAAGATTGAGAAGAAAAAGAAGAAGAAGAAGAAGAAAAGAAGGGAGAAGAAAGAGCAAAAGTAGAAGAAGAAGAAGAAGAATAAGAAGAACAAGAAGAAGAATATGAAGAGAAATAAGAAGAGGAAGAAGAAGTGAAAGAGAAAGAAGAACAAGAAGGAGAAGTAGAAGAAGAAAATAAAGAAGAAGAAGAAGAAAAGGAAGATGAGGGAAAAGAAGAAAAAGAAATAGAAAAGGAAGAAGAAGAAGTAGAGGAAGAAAAGATGCATTAGTGATTAGGGATTAGGTATTAGGGGTATGGATTAGGTGTTAGGGATTGAGAATTAAGGATTAGGGATTAATGATTATGGATTAGTAATTAAGGATTAGGATTTAGAGATTAATGATAAGCGAATAAAGACTACGGATTAAGGAATAAGTGATAGTGATTAAGGATTAAGGATAAGGGATTAGGGATTAAGGGAATAATGATAAAGGATTAGGCATTAGAAATTATGGATTATAAGATTAATTGCTAAAGATTATCGGTTGAGTATTATGAATTAGGGATAACTAATTAGGTAATTGAGCTTAAGGATTAAGGATTAGAGATAAGTGATTACGGATTCGAGATTTAGGATTCGGAATTAGAGATTAAGGATTGGGATTTTAGATTAAGCGATTAACATTAGGATTAAGGATTAGAGATTATAGTTTAAGGACTAAGGATTAGGGATTAAGGATTAGTGATTATGGATTATAGATTAGGGATTAAAAATTAGGGATTAAGTATTAAGGATTAGGCTTAAGGGACTAAGGTTTAACGATTAAGAATTATGGATTAAGGATGGAATATTAGGGTTTGAGGATTAAGAATTAAGGATTAAGAAGGGATGGATTAGGCATTATAGATTTTGGATTAGGGAAAAATGATTAAGGATTATGAAGAAGAATGAGAAAAAGAAGATGAAAAAGAAGAATAAGAAGAAGAAGAAGAAGAAGAAGAAGATGAAGATGAAGATGAAGAAGAAGTAAAAGAAGACGAAGAAAAAAAACAACAAGAAGAAGAAGAAGAACGAGAAGGAGAAGTAGAAGAAGAAGAGGGTGAAGATGAAGAAGAAAAGAAAAAGAGGAAGAGGAGGAAGAAGAAGAAGAAGAAGAAGAAGAGGAAGAAAAAGAAATAGAAGAGGAAGAAGAATAGGAGGAAGAAGAAGAGGAAAAAGAAGAAGAAGAAGAAAAAGAAGAAGAATAGAAACAAGTAGAATAAGAATAAGAATAAGAAGAAGAAGAAGAAGAAAGAGGAGAAGAAGATGAAGGAGAAGAAGAAGAAGAAAAAGGAGAAGAAAAATATGGAGAAAAAGAAGAAGAAGAAGAAAAAGAAGAAGAAGAATAAATAGAAGAAGAGAAGAGGTTGAAGAAGAAGAGGGAGAAGAAGATGAGAAGAAGAAGAAGAAATGGAAGATGAAGAAGGAGATGGTGAAGGAGGACTTGGTGAAGGAGAAGGGGAAGAAGAAGGAGAATTAGAACGAGAAGGAGAAGGATATTGAGTAGAAGATAGAGAACTAGTAGGAGAAGGAGAAGGAGATAGAGAAGGAAAAGGACAAGAAGAAGAAGAAGGAGAAGAAGAAGAAGAAGAAGAAGAAGAAATAGATGAAGAGGAAGAAGAAGAACAAGAAGATCAAGAAGAACAAAAAGAAAAAGAAATAAAGTAACAAGAAAGAGAAGGAGAAGAAGTAGAAAAAGAAGAAGATGATGATGATGAAGGAGAAGAAGAAGAAGAAGAAGAAGGAGAAGAAGATAGAGAAGAAGAAGAAGAAGAAGAAGAGCAAAAAGAAGAAGAGAAGAGGTCGAAGAAGAAGAGGGAGAAGAAGGAGAAGAAGAAGGAGAAGAAGATGAAGAAGTAGAAAAAGAGAAGGAAGAAAAATGAGAAGGAGAAGTAGGACGTGGAGAAGGAGGGGAAGAAGGAGAACAAGAAGGAGAAGGAGAAGGAAAAGTAGAAGGAGAACGAAAGGAGAACAAGAAGAAGAAGAAGAAGAAGAAGAAGAAGAAGAAGAAGAAGAACTAGAAGAAAAAATAGATGAAGAAGAAGAATAATAATAATAAGAAGAAGAAAAAGAAGTGGTAGTGAAAGAAAGAAATAAAGAAGAAGAAGAAGTAGTAGAAGAAGAAGACGAAGAAGAAGAGGAAGAAGAAGAATAAGAAATTAAGAAGAAGGAGAAAAAGAAGTAGAAGAAAGTGGTGAACAAGAAGTGGAAAGAGAAGAAGATTAAGGAGAAGAAGAAGAAATTAAAGAGAAGAAGAAGAAAAAGAAGAATAAGAAGAAAAGAAGAAGAAGAAGAAGAAGAAGAAGAAGAAGAAGAGGAAGAAGAAGAATAAGATGATGAAAAATTAGGGAAAGAACAAGAAGAAGAGGAAGAAGAAGAAGAACAAAAAGAAGAAGAGGAAGATGAGGAAGAAGAGGAAGAAGATGAAGAAGAACAAGAGGAGGAAGAAGAAGAAAACAAAGAGGAAGTAGAGATGGATTAGGGATCAGTGATCAAGGGTTAGGGATTTGGTAGAAGAAGATGAAGATAAAGTTGAAGAAGAAGAAGAAGATGTAATAGTAGAAGAAGAAGAGGAAGAAGAATCGAAAGGAGAATAAATAGTTGGAGAAGAAGAGGAAGAATAAGAAGAAGAAGAAAAAGAAGAAGCAGAAGAATAAGAATAAGAAGAAGAAGAAGAGTAAGAAGAAGAAGAAGAAGGTGAAGAAGAAGAAGAAGAAGGTGAAGAAGAAGAAGAACAACAAGTAGAAATAGAAGAAGTAGAAAAAGAGGAAGAAGGAGAAGAGGAACAAGAAAACGAAGAAGAAGAAGAAGAAAAAGATGGAGAACAAGATGAAGAAGGAAGGAAGAAGAAGAAGAAGAAGAAGAAGAATAAGAAGTGGAATAAGACGAAGAAGAAGTAGAAGAGAAAGAATAAGGAGGAGGAGAAGAAGAAGAAGACGAGGATTAGGAAGAGAAGGAAGAAGAAGGAGAAGAAGTGGAGGGGAAGAAGAAGAAATAGAAGAAGAAGATGAAAAAGAAGAAGAAGAATAAAAATAAGAATAAGAATAAGAAGAGAAGAAGAAATAGAAAAAGAAGAAGAAGAGGAGGAGGAAAAAGATGATGAAGGAGAGGAACTATTAGAAGAATAAGTCAAAGAAGTAAATGCAGAAGAAGAAGAGGAAGAAGAAGAAGTTGAAGAAGAAGAGGAAGTAGGAGAAGAAGTTGAGGTAGATGAACTAGAAGAAGAAGAAGTTGAAGAAAAAGAAGTGAAAGGAGAAGAACAATAAGAGGGAGAAGATGATCAAGAGAAGGAAGGAGAAGAGGAAGTAAAAATATTAGGAGAAGAAGAAGAAGGAGAAGTAGAAGAGTAAGAAGATATGGACAGAGCAGAATAAGAGGAAGAAAAAGGAAAGAAATTTGAGGAAGAATAAGAAGAAGAGGAAGGAGAAGAAGTCAAAAAGAAGAGGAAGAAGAAGAAGAAGAAGAAGAAGAACAAGAAGAGGATGGCAAATAAGAAGAAGACGAAGAAGAAGAAGATGATGAAGAATAAGAAGAAGAAGAAGGCAAAGAAGAGGAAGAAGAAGATGATGATGATGATGATGATGAGGAAAAATAAGAAAGAGATAAAGAAGAAGAAGAAGTAGAAGAGGATGAATGAGAAGCAAAAAAAGAAGAAGTAATAGAAGAAGAAATAGAAGAAGATGAAGAAGAAGAAGAAGAAGAAGAATACAAATTAGAAGTGAATAAGAAGAAGATGAAGTAGAGGAAGAAGAAGAAGATCAAGAAAAAGTTGAAGATGAAGAAGAAGAACAAGAGGAAGATAAGGAAGAAGTCGAAGAAGATGATAAAGATGATGAGAAAAATGGAGAAGAAGAAGAGAAAGAAGAAGAAGAAGAAGTGGAAAAACAAGAGGAAGAAGATGAAGAAGAGGAAGAAAAGGAAGAAGAGGAAGAAGAGAAGTTGAAGAATAATAAGAAGAAGATGGAGAAAAAGGAGAAGAAGAAAGGGAAGAAGAAGTAGAAGAAGAAGAGAGAGAAGAGAAAGAAGGGGAAGAAGAAGTAGTAGTAGTAGTAGTAGAAGAAGAAGAAGATGAAGAAGAAGAAGGAAAGTGGAAAAAAAGGAGTAGTAGTAGCAGTAGAAGAAGAAGAACAACAACAACAAGAAGAACAAGAAGGCGACAATGATGAAGAAGTGGAAGAAGAAGAAGAAGAAGAAGAGGAAGAAGAAAAAGAGGAAGGAGAAGAAGAGGAAGAAGAAGGATAGGAGGAGGAGGAAGAAGAAGAAGTAGATCAAAAGGAGTAGAAATAAGCTGAACAATATGCAGAACAAGAGTAAGAGTGGAAAAATAGGAAGAAGAAGAAGATGATGATAAGGAAGTACAAGAAGAAGAAGAGGAAGAAGAAGAAGTGGAAGAATAAGTAGAAGAAGAAGAAGAAGAGGATGAGGAAGAAGAGGAAGAACAAGTAGGAAAAGAAGGAAATGAACAAGAAGAAGAAGGGGAATAATAATAATAATAAGTAAAAGAAGAAGGAGAAGTAGAAGAAGAAGATGAATGAGAGGATGGAGAAGAAGAAGGAGAAGAAGACGAAGATGATGAATAAAGAAGAAAGGAAAAAGAAGAAAAAAGAATGAAATAAGAAAATTGAAAAATGAAGGAGCAGGGAAGAAGCAAAGAAGAAAGAAGAAGGAAGAAGAATAAAGAAAATAGAAAGAAGAAAGAAGAAAAAAGAAAGAAGAAGAAGAAGAATGAGAAGGAAAAGAAGGAGGACATGAAGAAAGAGTGAGAGAAGGAGATGGAGAAGGAGAAGGGGATAGAGAGGGAAAAAAGAAGAAGAAGTAGAAGTAGAGGGAGAAAGACAAGGAGAACCAGAAGGGGAAGAAGGAGAAGGAGAGGAAGAAGAAGAAGAAGAAGAAGAAGAAGGAGAAGAAGAGGAAGTAGAAGAGGATGAAGTAGAAGAAGAAAAGAAGTAAAAAGAGAAAAAGAAGAATAAGAAGGGAAGAAGAAGAAGAGGTAGAAGAAGAAGAACAACAACAACAACAACAACAAAAAGAAGAAGATTATGAAGAAGAAGAAGAAGAAAAAGAAGAAAAAGAAGAAGAAGAAGAAGAATAAGAAGGAGAAGAAGAAGAAGAGGTAAAAGAAGAAGAACAACGAGAAGAAGATGAAGATGAGGAAGAAGAGGATGAAGAAGAAGAAGAAGATGAGGAGGAGGAAGAAGAAGAAGAAGAGGAAGAAGTAGATGAAGTAGTAGAAGAGGAAAAGGAAGAAAAGATGTATTAGTGATTATAGATTAGGGGTTAGGGTTTAAGGATTATGGATTACAGATTAAGGAGGTAGGGATCAGAGATTAGGGATGTAGGATTTAGGATTAGGGATAAAGAAATAGGGGTTTTAGATTAAGGGATTGGGATTAGGATTAGAAAAGGGATTATGGTTTATGGATTAATGAATAATGATTAGGTATTAGGGATTAAAGATTAGGAATAATTGATTATGGATTAGGATTAATTATTAGGGATGAAGGATTCGAGTTTAGGGATTAGAGTTTGTAATTAGAGGCTAGGGAATAAAGATTAGGGATTGAAGATTAATGTTAGATTAGGGATTAAAGATTACAAATTAAGGGTTATGGAGAAGGAAGAAGGAACAAGAATGAAAGAAGAAGAAGAAGATAATGGAAGAAAGAGTAAGGAAGAAAGAAGAAGAAGAAGTGGAAAAAGAAGAAAGAGAAGAAGAAGAAGAAGAGGAAGAAGAAGAGAAAGAATAAAGAAGAAAGAATAAGAAAGAAGGAAGAAGGAAGAAGGAAGAAGAAAGAATAAAGAAGAAAGAAGAAAGTAGAGAGAAGAAAGAATAATGAAGAAAGAAGGAAGAAGAAGAAGAAGGAGAAGGAAAAGGAGATAGAGGACGAGGAGAAGGTGGAGGAGAAGTGGGAGGAAGAAGAAGAAGAAGAAGAATAAGAAGAGGAATAAGATAGAAGAAGAGGAAGAACAAAAAGATGAAGAAGAAGAGAAGAAGAAGAAGAAGAAGAAGAAGAAGAACAAGATAAAGATGAGGAAGAAGAAGAAGATGATGAAGAAGATAATGAGGAAGGAGAAGAAGAAGTATAATAAGAAGAAAAAGAAAAAGTAGAAGAAGAAGAGGATGAAGGTTTAACTGAAGTGAAAGAAGAAGAAGAAAAAGAAGATGAAAAAGAAATGGAAGAAGAAGAATAAAAATAAGTAGGAGAAGAAAATGAAGAAGAAGAAGAAGAGAAGGAGGAATAGAAAGAAGAAGAAAAGATGAGGAAGAAGTAGAAGAAGAAGATCATTCAGAAAAAGAAGAGAAGAAGAAGATGAAGAAGAAGAAGAAGAATCAAAAGAAGTAGAAGAAGGGGAAGGAGAAGAGGAGTAGAAGAAGAAGAGGAAGGAGAAGAAAAAGAATAGGAAGATGAACAAGTGGAAGGAGAAGAAGAAGAAGATGGAGAAGAGAAAGAGGTGGAGGAAGAAGAAGTAGTAGTAATAGTAGAAGAAGAAGAAGAAGAAGAGAAGGAAGAGGAGGAGGAGGAGGAAGAAGAAGAAGATGAAACGAAAGAAGATGAAGAAGTAGCAGTAGAAGAAGAAGATGAAGAAAATAAGAAAGAAGAAGATGAAGTAGAAGAAGAAGGAGAAGAAGAAGACAAAGAAGAAGTAGAAGTGGAAGAAGAAGAGGAAGAAGAAGAGGAAATGGAAGAAGTGGGAGGGGAAGAAGAAGAAGAAGACGAAGAAGAAGAAGAAGAGTTAGATGAAGAGATCTAAAAACAAGAACAAGAAATGGAAGTGGAAGAAGAAGAATAGGAAGAAGAAGAAGTAGAAGAAGTGGAAGAAGAAGAAGAAGAAGAAGAGGAAGAACAAGAAGAAGAGGAGGAAGTAGAAGAAGAGGAAGAAGAAAAAGAAGAAGAAAAAAAAGTGGATGAGGAAGAAGATGAAGAAAACAAAGAAGAAGAGGAAGAAGTAGAAGGAATAGAAGAAGAAGAAGAAGAAGAAGAAGAAGAAGATGATGATGATGAAGGAGAAGAAAAAGAAGAGGGAGAGGAAGAATAAGAAAAATAAGAAGAAAAAGAATAGCAATAACAGTAATAATAATAAAAATAATAATGATAAGGAAAAGTAGAAGTAGAAGAAGAAGAAGAGGAAGAAGAAGAAGAGGAAGATGAAGGAGAGGAAGAAGAAGAAAAGAAGAAGAAGAGGAAGAAGAGGAAGAAGAAGAGTAAGAATAAAGAAGAAAGAAGATAGAAGAAAGAAGAACAAAGAATGAAGAAAGAAGAAGGAAGAAGGGAGGAGGAAGGACGAAGCAGGAAGGAAGAAAAAAGAAGAAGAAAGAATACAAAAAGTAGAAAGAAGAAAGTAGAAGGAAGAAAAAGAAGAAGAAAAACAAGAAGGAGAAGGAGGTGGAGGAGTGGGAGAAGGAGAAGGAGAAGGAGAGCAAGAAGGAGAAGGAGATGGAGAAGGAAATAAGATGGAGAAGGTGAAGGAAAAGGAAAAGGAGAAGGAAAGGGAGAAAGAAAAGGAAAAGTAGAAGGAGTAGGAGAAGGAGAAGAAGGAGAAGAATAAGAAGAAGAAGAAGAAGAAGAAATAGAAGAAGAAGAAGTAGAGGATGAACGAGAAGAAGAAGAAGAAGAAGAAGAAGAAGAAGAGGAAGAAGAAGAGGATGAAGAAGAACAAGACAAGAAGAAAAGTAGAAAAAGTAGAAGAAAAAGACAGCAGGAAGGAGAAGAAGAAGTAGTAGAAGTAGATGTAAAAAAAATAATAAGAAGAAGAAGAAAAAGAAGAAAAGGACTAAAAAGAAGAAGAGGAAAAAGAAGAAAAAGAAAAAGAAGAAGAGGAAGAGGAACAAGAAGAAGAAGAAGAAGAAGATTAAGAAGAAGAAGAAGAAGAAGAAAAAGACGAAGAAGAGAAGAAGAAGAAGAAGATGAGAAAGAAGAAGAGGAAGAAGAGAAAGGAGAAGAAGTGGAAGAAGAGGAAGAAGAGGAAGAAGAAGAAGCAGAGGAAGAGGAAGAAGAAGAAGAAGAAGAAGAAAATGAAGTAGTAGTAGAAGAAGAAGAAGAAGTTGAAGGAGAAGAAGAGGAAAAATGAAGAGAAGATGAAGAAGAAGAAAAAGAGGAAGAGGAAGAGGAAGAAAAAGAAGAAGAAGAAGTAGTAGTAGAAGAAGAAGAAGAAATAGAAGAAGAAGAAGAAAAAGAAGAAGAAGTTTATGATGTTAGGAAGAGAAAAAGAAGAAGAAGGAGAAGGAGACGAGGAAGGTGAAGGAGATGTGGAAGGAGAAAGAGAAGGAGAAGGAGAAGGGGTAGAAGATAGAGAAGGAGAAGGAGAACAAGAACAAAGAGAAAGACAAGGAGAAGGATAAGGAGAAGATGAAAGAGAAGAAGAAGAAGAAGTAGTAGTAGAAAAAGAAGAATGATAAGAAGAAGAAATTGAAAAAGAATAAGTAGAAAGAAGAAGAATAAGAGGAAGAAGAAGAGGAAGAAGAAAAATAAGAAAGAAGAAGAAGGGGATGAAAAAGAATAAGAAGATGAACAAGTGGAAGGAGAAGAAGAAGAAGAGGGAGAACAGAAAGTGGTGGAGGAAGAAGAAGAAATAGTAGCAGTAGAAGTAGAAGAAGAAGAAGAAGAAGAAGAAGAAGAAGAAGAGAAGGAAGAGGAGGAGGAGGAGGAAGAAGAAGAAGAAAAGGAAGAAGATGAAGAAATAGTAGTAGAAGAAGAAGATGAAGAAAAATAAGAGAAAGAAGAAGATGAAGAAGAAGTAGAAGAAGAAGAAAAAGACAAAGAAGAAGCGAAGTGGAAGAAGAAGAGGAAGAAGAAGAGGAAATAAAAGAAGTGGGAGGGGAAGAAGAAGAAGTAGACGAAGAAGAAGAAGAAGAGTTAGAAGAAGAGATCTAAAAACAAGAACAAGAAATGGAAGTAGAAGAAGAAGAATAGGAAGAGTTAGAAGTGGAAGAAGAGGAAGAGAAGAAGAAGAAGAAGAGAAGAGGAAGAACAAGAAGAAGAGGAGGAAGTAGAAGAAGAGGAGGAAGTAGAAGAAGAGGAAGAAGAAGTAGAAGAGGATGAGGAAGAAGAGGAAGAAATAGAAGAAGAAGAGGAAGAAGTAGAAGGAATAGAAGAAGAAGAAGAGGAAGAATATGAAGGAGAAGAAGAAAAAGAGGGAGTGGAAGAATAAGAAAAATAAGAAGAAAGAGAATAACAATAATAGTAGAAATAATAATAATAAGGAGAAGTAGAAGTAAAAGCAGAAGAAGTGGAAGAAGAAGGAGAAGAAGAAGGAGAAAAACAAGAAGAGGAAGAAAGAGGAAGAAGAAGAGTAAGAATAAGAAGAAAGAAGACAGAAGAAAGAAGAACAAAGAATGAAGAAAGAATATGAAGTAGGGAGGAGGAAGAAAGTAGGAAGGAAGAAAAAAGAGAAACAAGAATATAGAAAGTAGAAAGAAGAAAGAAAAAAGAACAAAGTAAAAAGAAGAAGAAGAAGAACGAGAAGGAGATGGAGGACATTAAGAAGGAGTGGGAGAAGGAGAAGGAGAAGGAGATTGAGAAAGAAAAGAAAAAGGAGATGGAAAGGGGGAAAGATAAAGAAAGAAGTAGAAGAAGAAAGAGAAGGAGAAGGAGAAGAAGAAGAAGAAAAAGAAGAAGAAGAAGAAGAATTTGAAGAAGAAGAAGAAGAAATAGAAGAAGAAGAAGTAGAGGATGAACAAGAAGAAGGAGAACAAGAAGAAGAAGAAAAAGAGGATGAAGAAGAACAAGACAAGAAGAAAAGTAGAAAAAGTATAAGAAGTTGAAGAAGAAGAGGAAGAATATGGGAAAAATGACGAGAAGTGGAAGAAGAAGAAGAAGGAGAGGAATAGCAAGAAGAGGATGAAGGGGAAAAAGAGGAATAAGAAGAAGTAGAAGAAAAGAAGAAGAAGAATTTTAAGAAGAAGATGAGGTCAAAGAAGAAGAAGATGATGATGAAGAAGTTGTGGAAGAATAAGAAGAAGAAGAAAAAAAATAAAAAGAAGGAAAAGAAGAAGAAATAGAAGAAGAAGAAGAGGAGGAAGAAGAAGAAGAAGAATATGATGATGGAGAAAAGGAAGATGAAGAGAAGAGGACGAAGATGAAGAACAATATGAGGACCAAGAAAAAAAAGAAGAGGAAGAAGAAGAACAAGAACAAGAAAAAGAAGTAGAAGAATGGGAAGAAGAAGAAGAGCAAGAAAAATTTGAAAAAGAAGAAGAAGAAGAAGTAGAAGATGAGGAAGAAGGGAAGAAGAAGAAGAGAAAGAGGTAGAAGAAGAGGAACAAGTAGAAGAATAGGAAGAAGAAGCAGAAGAAGACGAGCAAAAAGTTGAAGAGCAAGAAGATAATAAAGAAGAGGAGAAAGAAGAAGAAGAAGAGGAAGAGGAATTAGGGGAAGAAGAAGAAGAAGATAAAAAATTAGAAAGAGAAGAAGAAGAAGAAGAAGAATAAGAAAAAGTAGTAGAAGAAGAAGAATAAGTAGAAGTAGAAGAAATAGAAGAAAATGGAGAAGAAGAAGAAGGAGACAAAGAAGAAGAAGAAGAAGAAGAAGGAGATGAAATGTTAGAAAAAGAAGATGAAGACGAAGAAAAAGTAGTAGTAGTAGTAGTAGAAGTAGAAGTGAAAGAGGAAAAAGAAGAGGAAAAGGAAGAAGAAGAAGTAGAAGAAGAAAAAGAAGAATAATATGAAGAATAAGAAGAAGAAGAAGAAGAAGTAGAAGATGAAGAAGAAGTAGTAGAAGAAGAAGAGGAAGAGGAAAAAGAAGAAGACGAAGAAGAAGAAGAAGTAGAACAAGATGAAGAAGAATAAGAATAAGAAGAAAAGAAGTAGTAGTAGTAGTAGATGAAGAAGAAGAAGAAGAAGAAAAAGATGAAGAAGTAGTTGAAGAAGAAGTAGAAAATGAAGAAGAAGAAGAATAGTAAGAAGCAGAAGTAGAAGAAGTAAAAGAAGAAGTAGAAGTACAAGAAGAAGAAGAAGAAGAGTAAGAAGATGATGAAGAAGAATAAAAAGGAGAAGAAGATGAAGAAGAAGAAGAAGAAGTGAAGGAGGAGGAAGAAGAAGAAATAGAAGAGGAAGAAGTAAAATAATAAGAAGAAGAGAATGATGGGGAGAACAGGTCAAAGAAGGTGAAGAAGATGAGGAAGAAGAGAAGAGGAGGTGGAAGAAGAAGAAGAAGAACAGGAAGAGAAAAAAGAAGAGGAAGAAGAAAAAGAAGAGGAAGAATAAGAAGAGGAAAATAGAAAGAAGAAAAGGAAATGAAGAATAAGTAAAAGAGGAAGAAGTGGAAGAAGTAAAAGATGTAGTAGAAGTGGTGGAAGAAGAAGAAGAAGAAGAAAAAGAGTAAGATGAGGAGAAGTGGATGAAGAAGAAGGGGAAAAAGAGAAAGAAGAGAGGAAAGAGGAAGAGGAAGAAGAAGAAGAAGAAGAAGAAGAAGAAGGAGAAAAAGAAGAGAAAAAGGGAAAGAAGAAGAGGAAAAGAAGAAGAGGAAGAATAAAAAGATGAAGAGGAAGGAGAAGAAGAAGAAGAAGAAGATAAAGAAAAAGTAGAAGGGAAAGAAGAAGGAGAAGAGGAATAAGAAGATGATGATGAAGAAAAAGATGAAGAAGAGGATGACGCAGAAGAAGAGGAAGAAGAGGAATATGAAGAAGAAGAAGAAGAAGAAGAAGAATTTGAAGAAGAAGACGATATAGAAGAAGGAGAAGAAGAAAGAGGGGAAGAAGAAGAAGAGAAGAAGAAGCAAAAGGGGATGAAGAAGAAGAACAAGAATGAAGAAGATGGATTATGGATTAGGGAGGATAGGCTTAGGGATTAGGGATTAGTTATTCAGGATTAAGGATTAGGGAGGTAGGGATTAGGGATTAGAGATTAAGGATTAAGGATAGGAGATTTGCAATTAGCTATTATGAATTAAGGATTATGAATTAAGTATTAGTGATTATGACTAGGGTTTAGGTAATAGGGATTATGGAATAGGGATTAGAAATTAGCTATTAGCGATTAAAGCATCAGAGATTAGGGCATAAGAATTATGGATTAAGGATTAAGGCACCAAGAATAAGGATTAGGGATAGGAAACTTAGGACTAAGGATTATGGATTAGAGATTTGGGACATGAGATTAGAGATTAAGGATTAAGATTTAGGATAAGGGATTAAAAAATTATGATATTGGGTTTAAAGATTAAGAGATTAAGTCTTAAAAATTAAGGATTAAGGTTTAGGGATTATGCATTAAGGATTAGGGATTAAGGATTAGAGATTAGTGATTAGAAATTGGGGATTAGGGGTTAAAGATGATAAAGAAGAAGAAGAAGAACTAGAAGTAGTAGAAGAAGAAGTAGAAGACGAAGAAAAACAAGAAAAAGCTGTAGTAGTAATAGTAGAAGAAGAAGAAGAAGAAGTAGAAGAGGAAGAAGTAGAAGAAGAATAAAAATGAGAATAAGGAGAAGAAGAAAAAGAAGAAGAAGAAGAAGAAGATGTAGAAGAAGAAGAAGAAGATTGGGAGAAGATGAAGAAGCAAAACAAAAAGACAAAGAAAAAGAAGAGGAGCAAGAAGAGAAGAAGAAGAAGAAGAAAAAGAAGAAGTAGAAGAAGAAGAATAAGAGCAGTAGAGGAGGAGGAAGAAGAAGAAGAAGAAGAAGAAGAAGAAGAAGATGAAGAAAAAGAAGAAGAAGAAGAAGACGATGGTGATGATGATGATGATGAAGATGGAGAAGAAGATGAAGAAGACAAAGAAGAAGAAGAAGAAGAAGATGATGATGATGAAGAAGAAGAGAAAGAAGTTGAAGAGGAAGAAGAAAAAGAAGAAGAAGAAGAAGAAGAAGAGGAAGACTAGGAGGAAGAGAAAAAAGAGAAAGAAGAAAAGAAAAAAGATAAGGAGTAAGAAGAAGAGAGGAAGAAGAGGCAGAGGAGGAGGAGAAGAAGAGCAAGAAGAAGAAGAGGTAGAAGAGGAAGAAGAAGTACAAGAAGAAGAAGAAGAAGAAGTGGAAGAAAAGAAGAAGAAGAAGGAGGAGATGAAAAGCAAGAAGTAGTAAGTAGCGGTAGTAGTAGTAGAAGAAGAAGAACAAAAAGAAGGAGAAATGAAGAAGATAAGAAGAAGAAGAAGATGACGAAGGGAAGAGGAAGAAGAAGTAGAAGGAGAAAAAGAAGAAGAAAAGAAGAAGAATAAGAAGAAGAAGAATAAGATGTAGAACGAGAAGAGAAGAAGTAGAAGGAGGAGAAAAAGAAATGGAAGAAGGAGAAGAGTAGAAAGAAGAAGAAGACGAGAAGAAGAAGAAGAGAAGAAGTAGAAGAAGAAGAGGAAGAAGAAGAGAACAAGAAAAAGAAGAAGAAGAAGAAGAAGAAGGTGGAGGTGAAGAAGAAAATGAAGAACAAGAAGAAGAGCAAGAGGAAGAAGTGGAAGAAGAAGAAGAAGAAGAAGAAGATGATGATGATGATAAAGAAGTAAAGAAAAAGAAGGACAAGAACAAGAAAGAGAAGAAGAAGAAGAAGAATTGGAAGAAGAAGAAGGAGAAAAAGTAGAGGAAAAAGAATGAGAAGAAGAGGAAGAAAATGAAGAAGAAAAATGAAGAAGAAGAAGTTGAAAAAAGAAGAAGAGATAGAAAAGGATAAAGAGAAAGAAGAACAAATATAAGAAGAAGAAGAAAAAGAAGAAGAATAAGAATATGAAGAAGAAGAAAAAGAAGAAGTTGAGGAGGAAAAGGAAGGAGAAGAGGAAGAAGAAGAAGAGGAAGAAGAAGAAAGGAGATTAGGAAGAAATGAAAGAAGAAGAAGAAGAATAGGGAGAAGGAGAAGAAGACGACAAAGAAGAAGAAGAGAAGAAGAAGTAGAGAAAGACATGGAAGAAGAAGAAGAGGAAGAAGAAGAAGAGAAAGAAGAAGAAGAGGAAGAAGAAGAAGAAGAAGAGGAACAAAAAGAAAAAAGAAGAAGAAGAGGAAGCTAAAGAAGAAGAAGAAGAAGAAGATATGAAGAAGAAGGAGAAGAAGAAGAAGAAGAAGAAGTAGAAGATAAGAAGAAGAAGAAGAAGTAGAACAAGAAGATGAAGAAGCTGAAGAAGGGGAAGAAGAAGAAGGAGAAGAAAGTGAAAAATCAAGAAGAATAAGAAGTAGAGGAAGTAAAGGGGAGAGAAGAAGAAGAAGAAGAAGGCAGAGACGAAGAAGTGGAAATGAAGAAGAGTAAAAGAAGAAGACGAAGAAGAAGAAGAAGAGAAGAAGAAGAAGAAGAAGAAGAGAAGAAGAAGAAGAAGTAGGAGGAGGAGGAGGAGAAGAAGATGAATAAGTGGAAGAGGTAGAGGAAGTAGAAGATAAGGAAGGAGAAGTAGAAGAAGTAGTAGTTGAGATGAAGGCGATGAAGAAGGAGAAGATGAAGAAGAAGATGATGATGTAGTTGAAGAAAGAATAAGAAGGAGAATGATCATGTAGTTGAAGAAGATGATAAGAGGATGAAGTTGATAGTGATGTTGTAGATGAAGTGAGTAGTAGATGTAGGTGTGGAAGATGATGATGTAGAAGTAGGATGTATAGTTTATATAGTAGTGATAGATAGAATGAGGTAGTATTTAAAGATGAAGATGAAGGAGATGAACATAGTGGTGGTAGAAGTTATGTAGGTTTGTTGTTGAGTATGGATGTGAGTTGAATGTAGTAGTATAGGTAGATGTGGATGTTGTAGTTAGTTGTTGTAGTATGTGAGGGAGTAGGAGTAGATGAATATGTGTTGTAGTGGTGGTGTATGGGTTCTTGTTGGGGATGTGGTGTTGTGATGGTGTTGTTGGGTAGTATGTTGAAGTGTCTAGTGTAGGATGTTGTTTTGATGTGTTGTGGTGGTGTTCTAGTTGTTGACGTTGTTGGGTTGTTGTTGTTGGTTGGGGTAGATGTTGGTTTTTAAGTTTTGTTGTTGTTGATTTGTTTTGTTTGTTGATGTTGTGGTTGTTGTTGTTGTACTTGATATTGTTGTGGTTTTGTTGTTGTGAGAGAGAGGGAAGAAGCACGAAGGGGGGGGGGGGTGTGTGTGAGGCGGAGGGGAGAGGAGGGGGAGGGGGAGGACGGAGGAGGACGAGGTGGAGGAGGGGAGGGGGAGGAGGAGGAGGGGGAGGGGGAGAAGGAGGAGGAACTGGAAGCAGGAGGAGGAGGAATAGGGAGGAGGAGGAGCGGGGAGAAGGAAGAGGAGGATGGGGCGGAGGAGGAGGAGGGGGGAGGAGGAGGGAGGACTAGGAGGAGTCAGGGAGAGGAGGAATTGAGGAGGAGGCGGG